>CM060950.1:180034471-180106971 GCA_030765055.1 Mantis religiosa
ACTAATTCTAGATCAGTTACATGGATTTTGTAGGAAATATAAAATAATTTCAGACTATCAATTCGGTTTTCAAAAAAATAAATCAACTATACAGGCAACAGGTAAATGAAATGGCATCATTACAAATGCATTAAACAGAAAAGAATATATAGTGGCAATTTTTTTGATCTGACAACAGCTTTCGATTGCGTAAACATAAATCAACTAATTACCAAAATAGAAAATTATGGGATAAGGGGCATACCATTAGATTGGCTGAAATCATATCTTCGGGACAGGGAGCAGTGTATGGAAATAATACATAATTCAAATGGTAAATAGGACAGAATTAGATCTTCATTTAAGAAAATAACTTACAGTGTACCCCAAGGCTCGAAACTCGGGCCCTACTTATTCCTTATATATATAAACAGTATATTCAAAACAATAGTAGAAGCAGGAGGATTTGCCATTGGATATGCTGATGACACTACAATCATAGTGAAGGGAAAAATGGAAAGTGAAGTACAAAATAAATCCAATTTTATACTTGAAAAAATTAGTAGTGAGTTAGGAAAACTAGGCATGGTAATAAATACAAGTAAAACAGAATGGATGCAAATCACCTTAAACAAAGAAACCCAATCACATATGCAATTACATTAGGTAAACAAAATACAAGAAGTAACAAAAACAAACTTCCTTGGACGAATAATAGATAACAAACTAAATTGGAAACAACACATTGAAAAAATAGTAAAGAAAATAAATATGGGACTATGTATTGTGACTTTGTGGGTTCGTGAAATAATAAAACGAGGTTACGAAACACAAAAACTACACTTTATTCTCCTCGAAATACACTGTTCAACATTACAAAATTGCTAGAACCTCAAAACTGTTTATTGTTCCCACTCTACATTCAACTGTCTGTCGCTACCGGTAACGATTGGTTCCGAAGTTTTCCGAATCTCCACCGGCCATCATTTTTTATCGGCTTCGCGAGTCTACCGCCAGGGCGACACTGCTCCCTCCTCAAGGCTGGTCGTCCCGAACAGCGCCTTCGTAGCGGGCCAGGCGATCCGGGTGTACCACCAACATCTTTCCTCGGGGCACCTTCTGGATGCGGTAGACCACGTCGTTAATCATCTTCACCACACGGTACGGTCCTTGCCATGACTGCTGAAGCTTCGGGCAGCGTCCCTTGGTCCGGGTTGGGCGGTACAACCAGACCAGGTCACCTTGCTGGAAACCTTGGCTGTTGGCTTGCCTGTCGTATCGGGTTTTCATGCGGTCGCTCGCCTTCTGGATGTTCTGGCGAGCCATCTCGTGCATGTCGTGGAGGTGGTCCACCAGGTTCTCCACATCCCTCAAGAGTGGCCCCAAGTCTGCGTCCGCCAGCTGCTCCCTCAGGCCTGCGCTATCCCAGCCATCCGTAGGCACTGCCGTGACTACTTGAACTGCTGCGGCACGCTCCTTCCCCTCCACTCTTGTGCATTGGCCGCACTCTTCTGGACAGGGTCTTCGGGACATAGCGTTACCTTGGCTCTTCCCTCTGCGATGTTCCGAGGTGAAGTCGTACTCCTGCTGCCTCTGGACCCAACGTGCTGTCTGGCCTTCCGGTCGCGCCGTCACTATCACTTCGCTCCTCGCGGGGACAACCACGTCTTCGCTCAAGACGACCCTGCCAATTCCAAGGCGCTCTTCTGGTTGACGGAGTATAACCTCTTCCCCGTTGAGCCGCAGGACCTTCCTGCCGACGTCGACCGTCGCCTCGTGGCTCCTGAGGGCATCCAGTCCCAGAATCACCTCCCCAGCCACCTTCGCGACGAACACCCACAGACGCACGGCACTCCGTCCCAAGTTCAGCTCCAGCAGGGCCTCCTCCACAGGCATGGTGTCGCCCGATGCCGTCACAAGCTCGTATGGTCGGCTCGGCTTCCTCGTCGGCAAACCCTTCGCTACGTCAGGTCTGATGATGGTCACGGCCGCCCCGGTGTCCACCAGCACGCGGCACGGCTTCCTCTTACCCAGCCGTCCGCGATGAGGTTGTCATCCATCCGCCGGCTGACGGCGCGGATTGTCACTCGAGGGGATGGTGGTAATGGCGCCGACGTGCCCCTCTCCACGACGGCCCTTACTCGTTTTCCGGCAGCTCTTCCTGGTGTGGGCAGTCTCTCCGCAGGTGTCCGGGCTGTCCACACCCCCAACACAGGCCACTAGGTGTTCGCCGGTATCCCTCAGCTGGTCTTCTGTCTCCGGCGTAGCGGACACTCCTCGTTCTCGACGTCGGGATAGATGCTACCTTGGCCGCCTCCATTCTTAATGCCGCTGTCAGCGCCTCGTGGATGTTTTTTATAATCGCCGAGCATTAGGCGCTGACGAATCTCCGTGTCCCGTACCCCGTCGACAAAGTTGTAAGCGGCTTCCCGGGATACGAACTCCAGTGGCAGGTCAACCAAGGCCTTGCTAGTTAGCTGCTCAATCGCTATGGCTAACTCCTGCAGCGTCTCCCCCGGCTGCTGTGACCTTGCCTTTAGTTGGCTGCGGTACGCTGCGGCTAAGCGGTGGTTCCCGAAACGATTCTCCAGGGCCTCCCAGATGTCCTTGGGCGCCGCCGTTGTCTGCACCGCGTTTAGGATTTCCGCGGCCCGTTCCTGGAGGCTGGCTATTAACTGTGTGGCCTCCTCCTCCGGTGACCATCTGTTGTGCTTGGCCACTGTGTCGAACTGGCGGCGGAAGACCTCGAATGTTGACGCGCCGTCATATTTCGGAGGTTTGACGCGCGCCGATGTTGTGTCGCGTCCCGGTGCGTCAGCCTTCAAATCCTTAAGTCTCCTGCCGACGACGTCCTCCACCATGGCGTTCAGGGACTTGACGCTGCTGTTGGCCTTTCCCTCCAGGTTGTTTACGCGGTTCGCGAGGTCTTCGACGTCTTCAACCATGGCGTTCAGGGACTTGGCGTTATTGTCGGCCTTTTCCTCTAGGTCATTGAAGCGGTTCGCCAGGTCCTCGACGCGCTCGTCCACTTGGCCCATCCGCTTGCCCAGCTCCGTCACGTCATCCCTCACGCCGGGCAACTGTTCCTCAAATTTGGCGGCGAGGACCTCGTTCGCCTCCTTCATTTCCGTGGCCAGACTGTCGTTCACTGCCTTCATTTCTGTGGTCAATTCGGTCTTTATTTCTTTCAACTCTGCGGCCAGGTTGTTATTTGCCGCTTCTGTTTTTGTTGTTAACTCGTTCATCTTCGCGGCCAAGTTGTTATTTGCCGCTTCCGACTTCGCTGTTAATTCGTTCATCTTCTGCAAAAGCATTTCCAATGCCGATTCCATGGCCATAATGTTCGGTGATGTTGTCCCGCTTCCTGACACCAGTTGTGACTTTGTGGGTTCGTGAAATTATAAAAGGAGGTTACGAAACACAAAAACTACACTTTATTCTCCTCGAAATACACTGTTCAACATTACAAAATTGCTAGAACCTCAAAACTGTTTATTTTTCCCACTCTACATTCAACTGTCTGTCGCTACCGGTAACGATTGGTTCCGAAGTTTTCCGAATCTCCACTGGCCATCATTTTTTATCGGCTTCGCGAATCTACCGCCAGGGCGACAATATTTTAAAACAGGCAGCACAACAAATGGATAGAGAAACTCTGATACATATTTACTATGCAGTCATACATTCTCATTTATGCTATGGTGTGGTATTATGGGGAAATGCACAGAAAAAAGCAATGATAGAATATTAAGACTCCAGAAATATGCCATCAGAATAATTTGTAAACTAAAAAAGAGAGATTCGTGTAGAAATGTTTATAAAACATTAAATGTATTAACATTTACAGTATTGTATATGTATATATGTGGCAAAATAAAAACATGTACATACATACACACAACACAAGAACAAAATAAAATAATTTCTTAAACAGATTAAGAGGAACATTAAGTAACAAAAATATAGAAACTAAATCTAAAGAATTGTACAAATATTTACCGAATCAAATAAAACAGATAACATTTTTTTTTTTTCGAGTGGAGGAAAAATCCATTTATGGATTACCACTGTGTTGGAGGGCACAGTGGGGTATGTGGGCTTCACCTCAAGGGTACTACTCCACTAAAAAACCTCCACCGGATTGGGAAGGGGAAATGTGCTGCGGTACCGCCAGCACATTCCAGGAGATGATCATAGCTGTCTCGCAGTGCGATTCAGCAGAGGGTGGTTTCTGATGCAGGGATACAGACTTGACATGAAGCCCAGCCTGATCCACTGCCTATTGTGGGTGGTATTTGTTAGGATTCCTGGTGTTATTTGTTGGGAAGTTTAGGGTAATTTATCACGCCGTAGCGCTATGTCTTAAGTTTAGGTGTTTCATTGTAACTGCAAGTAATACTTGCAAGCTTGTCAGTTGTGGTCTATTATACTTATTGCTATCGTGCTAAACCTAAATATAACTCTAGTTTGCATTATCAGCATTTGCCTTTAACGGTCAGTTGTAATTATCTGCCGTCAGCATCGTTAGTTGTGTGAAAATACCTTCTCATATTCCATGTGTCTGCTTGGTCGATATTTTGGAGTGCACACTCGGCGGGCGGCCTACCTATCAATTGTAGGTGCCACTCACGGGGGACACTCTTTCCCCGGGGCCGCCTTGGCCAATGATTGGCGCAAGGACTTGAGGGCTGTGGAATGTGTGTGTGCGTGTGCGGGTGCGTGTGCATGTGCGTGTGTGTGTGTTATCTCCGTTCAGCGATGTAAAGCATCTGGAACGTTAACAAGGTTTTCTAGATACTGTTGTATGTCTACCTCTGGCTCCCCGAGATTAATTGTTGTTTCAAAGAATGACAGTGGCCTTGCGTCTTTATCGTGCGTTGTGTCATATTCCCCTAGTGCCCGTATTAGTTGGTTGTGGTTTAGGTTCTTTTTCTCGAGTAGTTTGAAGCTGAGCCTTTTTATGAATTGCTCGATGGAATGCATTTTTAACTTCTCGTGGAGTTGGTATGCCGGTGCGAGTGGTGGTAGCCTGGTAATAATCAGAAGTATTCTATTTTGCATTGTTTGCAATCTTTTAATGTGCGTTTTGGCTGCATGTCCCCATGCGGGGGCAGCGTAAGTTAGGATGTGTCTAATAAGTGTTTTATATAGTGTTTTTCCCATCTCTAGTTTTAGTGAGCTATTTGTATTAATAATTGGGTATAGTTTATTTAATTGGGCATTTGCTTTAGCTCTTACTGTGTTAATATGTTGTTTCCACGTAAGGCCCTGATCCATTGTCACACCTAAGTAGGTGATTGAGTCCTTCCATTCGACTTCCTCGTTACAGAATGTTAGTGGCATTAGCCCATGTTTATTGTGTCGGTGCTATTCGTTTGGTAAATATTATTGCTTGACTTTTCCGTGCGTTAACCTTTATGCGCCATTTGGTGAGCCATGGCTCTAGGTTGTTCAAAGCAATACGTAGCCTAAGGGCTATTATTCTGGGTGCGGTCGATTGTGTTGTTAGTGCTGTGTCGTCGGCGTATAGGTATCTATCTACTCTCACTGTTTCTGGGATGTCATTGATGTATAAATTAAATAGGACTGGTCCCAGTAGACTACCTTGGGGGACTCCTGCTCTACTGTGTCTTAATGAGGAGGTTTCATTTTCTACGCTTGTGCGAAAGGTTCTATTTGAGAGATAATTCTTAATGATATATACTAAGGAGTCCGCGAACCCTAAAGTTATAAGTTTACGGAGTAGTCCAGCGTGCCAAACGCGGTCGAAGACCCTTTCGATGTCGAGTAGGATGACACCTGTTGATCGATTGGTGTTGAAGCCCTTCGTTATTGATTCGGTTAGTCGGAGCAGTTGCAGTGTTGTCGAGTGTTGGCTTCTAAACCCAAATTGCTCGTTAGTCAGTATGTTGTTCTTTATTATGTGTGTATTAATGTGTTTTAGTAGAATCTTTTCCAGAACCTTGCTCATTGTATTTAGAAGGCTAATTGGCCTATAGTTTTCTGGAAGCGATTGGCTCTTTCGCGGCTTGGGAAATAATAGTATTTTGGCTTCCTTCCATTGGGGAGGAAATCTGCCTTTTTCAATTGTGTGGTTGAATATGTTCGCTAGTAGCTTCAATGCATTCGTTGGCAGATGTTTAAGTGTAATATTTGGTATTTCGTCTGGCCCCGGGGCCTTTCTTGTGGGTAAGTGCTTAATAATCCATTTAATTTCTCCCGCGTTAGTTCTGCGTGTTTTATTGTGTGTTTGGGTGTGGTCCAGGTTGTCTATTATTGCTTCCGTTTCGGCTACGAAAGCGTGGTCTGTTGGATGGGCATTTGGCTGGAAGGTTGCCTCAAGGGTATCGGCAAATGCTTCGACTTTGTCTTGGGGAGTTTCGGCAATTCCAGTAGGCGTGTGGAGGGGAGGGACGTGTGTATATGTGCGGGTGAGACATTTCGTTATGCGCCATATAGTATGGTTTTGAGGATGTATTTCACTTAGTATGTTGTTCCATTGGTTGCTGGTGTATTCTCGGATGTGTTCGCTAGCTAGATTGTTTAATTCGTTGTACCGGTTACGATGTATTAGGTTGCGGGATCTTTGCCATTGATGTCTGGCTCGATTTTTTTTTTGGATAATTACTCTGATATCGCGGGGAAGACGTTTGTTTGTCGACATTGGGTATCTAATGGGGACGTGTTCCTTTGTGGCTTGCTTTATCGCTGTGACTAATTTGTTTATAGCTTCATTCTGTTCGTCATGTGTTAATATAGGTGTTTCCTCGATTGTGTTATTCAGCGTGGTTTCGAAAGCCTCCCAGTCTGCTAGTCTATAGTTTGGCCTGGGTGGTTCCGTTTTAAAAGCTAAGGGGGCTTCAATTTCTAATAGAACTGGGAGATGATCGGATGTTAAATCGTTGATTGCATGTGTGTTGGTGTTGTGGGTGATGTTTTTAAGTAGCACAATGTCTAAGATATTGGGTCTATGGTTCTTTATTCTGGGTATGTATGTTGGTTCCTCTGGCCCGGTTAGTAGAATATTGGAGTTGTTAATATAGGCAAGAAGTTTGTTGCCGGCAGTGTTTATTGTTTGGCAGTTCCAGAGGAAGTGTTTAGCATTTACGTCTCCGGCTAAAACTACTTTGTGTGCCGTGTTCATGAGTGTGTTTAGGTCATTTGTGTCGATATCGCCCGGAGGGTTGTATGTCGCCTTGAAGGTGACATCTGCGTTGTGTAGTTTAACCCTAACGGCTGTTGCTTCTAAGCGGTTTAATTGTGGTAGAGATGCTTGGTGGTGTTGGACGGACTTTTGTATTACTATGGCTGTCCCTCCTCCTGTTCTATTTCTGTCGTTTCTGTAAACTGAATAGCCAGGGACTGTGAAGCGATCTGTAGGTCCCAGGTGTGTTTCGTTTAATAGCGCGAGTTGGATGCTGTTTCTTTGGGGGAAATCTGTGAGTTCATTTCTTTTTCTTCTGAAGTTGTTACAGTTCCAGTTTACTGTGTTTATGGTAGTTGTGTTAGACATCGCTGATCTGTGTTAGTATTCCCAGAAATCATGTTACATAGTCAAAGGTGTAAAGGGGGTCAAAGTTTGATGATGCTAGAATCTCCAAGAGCCACCTGACATGATCTTGGAAGATCTGCCAACCTATGTTCACGTTGGGGATTCCTAGTTGTGTCAGGAAATCCGCCAATGCAAGGCGGAAGAAAAATTTAAACTTAAAGGAATTAAAAAGTACCTTGTAGAAAACCCAGTCTACTCTATAGAGGAGTATAAACGTTTAAATAAAGCCTAAGTAGTATATGTACCCTCTGCTTATTTATATTATTTTTATATTGTGTACACATTGTATTTGTTAAACCTATTGACGTATCCTATGTATTTTGGATCATATGGATGAAATAAAAATGAAATGAAATGAAATTATGTAATGACCCTGTGGCATCGGACCTCCCCAATATCAAAGTAAATTGATGCTATAATGTAATAAATTTAATCATAGAGCGGCAGATTGCAGAGGAGAAGAAACTTGTCGCCTTTGCGCAGAGAACCATAAATTAAGTGAATGCAGAGCATCAGCTAATTTAAATGCACAAATTATAACACCAATGGTAAATATAACAAGGACATAAAAATAAATGAATCTCATTCATCACTAGACAAAAACTGCCCGTGCTTACAGTAAATGATAATGAAAAATAGACAAAACACAGAATACTAAAATGGCAGACAAACAGAAGCCGCAATACAATGCAGGCCTCACTCATTCAGAAAAACATACAATGAAAATACAGAAATTGCCTTTATCCAGATCAATCTGTAGCATTCCGAACAACAAGTAATTTAATGCAAATAATGAACCTAAACAAACCCAACATAATCATCATTCAGGAGTCATATGTAATTGAAAATAAAATAACAGGAATACCCAGGAATTATAAATTATTTAAATGTGGAAATGCAAAAGAAGGGCAGCAGTGTTAATCATAAACAAAGAAATTAATGCAATAATGATTAGTCAACTATCCAATGGAGATGCCACAGTAGTAGAAGTAATTTATAATAAATTCTGATGCTATATAGCCAATATGTATCTATGTATCAACACTAATATTAATGCAGATCTTAGCGAAATGGATGAAATTAAGTCCTTCACAAAAGGAGTAGAGCTACTTATTGGAATGGACAGCAATTCTAGGTCAAAAACATGGTACAACACAATCACTAACCCCAGAGGCTCCATGTATAGAAGAATACATGTGCGCTATCCAACTACACATGAACGAAGAGAGTGAAAACACAACTTTTGAAAGTATGAATGGAAAGAACAATATTGACCGTACAGTTACCAACAATATTTTATTACCTAAATTAAGTCACTGGGAATGTGGTAAAGAAGAAAGTTGCTCCAATCATCGATTCCTCACCTACTGAATAAACCCATGCAATAAATATAAAGCTACCTTGCAGTACCACAGTATTAAATACTGGCTTATTGAAAACTCCTTAGAAAAATTCCAAAACAACATAAAAATTGAACTTGCCAAAATAGCACTAGAGAAAGGGAAAGGAAGCATAGCAGAACAAATTGATAAATCACTATATGAAAAGATCAATGCAGAAAGTGATACTGAAAAAACTATAAAACAATTTGAAGAGAGTTTAAGTACAGCATGTAGGGGAAGTTTTAGAATGACTAAACTTACAAATAAAATGATCCAAAGAAAATCTGTTCCTTGGTGGACTGATGAATTAATAGTAATATGTAAAAGGACAAATGCATTAAGGAAGAGATATCAAAAACCGAAGTATAACCAAGCCTTAAGAGAACAGCGGAAAAACCTTTACATGGAAGGTAAGAGGGAGTATAAAAGGACTATCAGAAAGGGGAAAATAGCATCTTGGAAGCAATACTGTACTTTAACTCCATCCAACAATCCCTGGAATGCAGTTTATCGTCTAGCAATGGGGAAAATAAGAAGCTCCCCACAACTCACCAACCTAAACTGCCCCAAAAATCAATATTAATGAATTAAATACCAATAATAATAATATTACAAATCCATAGGATATTGCAGTCTTTTAATGCTTATTTCACAGACATTACAGAAAACTTAGTAGCTCAAAATATTAACCATATAGGGTGTCAGGAGAATGGTGACAACAGAAAGCAATGCAGTCAATCAATTTTTATATTGCCTGTTACGGCATTGGAATTACAAGGTGTAGTCCAGGGTATGAAGGCCAAATATTCATCTGGAGTTGATGAAATACCAGATGTAATCATTAAAAAAAGTTATACATCCAATAGCTAAGCCACTAGTCAGTCTCTATAATGCATCATTGCAATCGGGTGTATTTCCAGATAAATTAAAAGTATAAAAAATTAAGCCACTTCATAAGAAAGGGGAGAAGAATAAAAGAAAATTACAGACCAATGTCAATCATATCATCATTTTCTAAAATATTTGAAAAACTGGTTCATAATAGAATGATATCATTCATCTCAAAATACAATGTTCTTTCAGAGGCCCAAAACAGATTTAGAAAAAACAGATCTACCATAACAGCCATGGACAGTTTAATAAATAAAATTCAAGAAGTATTGATAAAAAAATTAGCAGTTGTGACTTTTAGACTTAATGAAAGCATACTGCATTTTAGATCATGAAATACTACTCAGGAAATTAAATAAATATGGTTTTAGGGGTATTATGAATAATTGGGTTAAATCCTATTTAAGCAATAGAAAACAGTTTGTAGAACTTCAGTTTAAAAATAAAGGAAAATTAAATACAGTTCAGTCCAGAGTGAGAGAAGTTAGGCAAGGAGTTCCACAAGGATCAGACTTGGGCCCCTTGTTATTTTTGTTGTATATAAATGATTTGCCAATTGCCATTAATTCCACAGATGTTATTTTATTTGCAGATGACACTAACATCCTAATAAAGGGGACAATCAAGAAAGCGTACAGACCAAACTCAATGATGCTCTATGTAAACTGCACACATGTTTTCAGACAAATGAACTAATTATAAATAAGGATAAGACTATTGCTATTTCATTCCATACTTGCCAAAATAGAAATGTGGTGAAACCTCCAATAGTATTTGATAAAACAACCATTAGCTACAGTAATGAAACAAAATTTCTGGGATTATATATAAATGAGAACATGAAATGGACCACATATATTCAACATTTAATAAATAAACTGAGTTCCATTTGTTATTTACTTAAACATTTGAAAAGCTTAATAAATTTAGCAGCATTGAGAAATATATATTATGGTTATTTTTACAGCCAGCTACAATATGGGATAGTGTTCTGGGGGGGGGGGGAAAGACAGATAGACTCTTTAAACTTCAAAAAAGAGCGATAAGGATACTAAGTGGGGTGGATAACAGAACATCTTGCAGGCCATTATTCAAAAAACATCAAATATTACCTCTAGCATGTATGTTTATTTTGGAATTAGTGATCCATGTTAAACAAAATAAACTACAAATACAAAATTACAAAAAATGCAGATATTCACAAATACAATACACGTCAGAAAGATGACTTTCACATTCAAAGTTGTAGAACGGAAATCTTCAGGTCTAGTGCTATCAATAAAGGTAAGATTATACATCAGACTACCAGAAAATATTAAACAAATGAAGAGTCTTATACATTTTAAAAAGGGAGTAAAACTGTTTTTACTGCAACATTTATTTTATTCTGCAAATGAGTTTTAAAATGTTAATTAGTTTTAAGTGATTGTAAATAATGACAATAGCAATTAATGTAATTTTTATACTATGACGTATCTGATATCAGTGTATGATCAAAAGGACAAAATAAATTGAATTGAATTACCGAAAGCCGATGGAACAGTTACACAAAACCTCAAAGAAACGATGAGTTACATGCTACACCACTTCATATCAAAAGACAAAGAAAGTGAGGACACAGAGCACCATAGATCTATAAGAATTAAAAACAACACCCCTATAGACACTCACAATGATCGACAATTCACTCAACAGGAAATAGAGGATCATCTAAAGATGATGGACCCAAATAAAGCACCAGAGGAAGATGGAATCACAAATTCAATTCTACTAAAAGTATTCAAAATATTCCCAAAATATATTACAGCCATGTATAACAGCTGTTTAACAAGCTGCTTCCAAAAACAGTGGAAGAAAGTTAGACTTATACGTATTGTCAAACCAGGAAAAGATGGAAGCTCCGAGGCTACAAAATTTTGGCCCTTTAGTCTGCTGAATACAGGAAGGAAAATTCTAGAAAAACTTATCATTGATCGAATCATGTATCATGTCAGTTCACACCAATATATGAACGAATACCAATATGGCTTCACCCTATTAAGAAGTACAGTAGCTGCTGCGGTTAAGTTTAAAGAATATATATAAGAAAACTTGGAGAGGGGTAGAGTACCATACTAATAAGGCTAGACATTCAAGGAGCCTTTGATGCCGCATGGTGGCCGTATATACTCAAGGGTCTCAAAGAATACAAATGCCCAAGCAACCTTTACAACCTTACAAATAGTTACTTCAGCCTGCATCCCTGACAGTCAGTAACATCAGAATAGAGAAATCAGTAAGCAAAGGGTGCCCTCAAGGATCATATTGTGGGCCAGGAATCTGGATCTTGCAATGCAACTCTCTCCTTGGCATACAATACACAACTCACACAAATGTTGTTGCATTTGCTGATGGTCTAGTACTAATAGTGAAAGGCGGAAAGATCTTAGAAGCAGAAAATTATGCCCATATAGAATTAAAAAGAATTGAAGCTTGGGCTACAGATAATAAACTTAAGTTCAATTAACAAAAATCAAAAGCTCTTTTAATAATACAAAATAAAAGAGAAGAGAAAAATATAAGCATCCTCCTAAATAGCAATGAAATAGAAACGGTTACATCCTTCAAGTACCTGGAAATAATATTTGACAAAAACTTAAACTCCAATCAGCATATCCAGTATGTTACAGAGAGAACCATAAAACTGATACATGCACTGTATAAATTGGCAAAACTTAGCTGTAGACTTGCACACGAAGCTGTAAGGACTATGTACAAGGGTGCAATATTACCTTTACTATCAATATTATCTTTACTATGCAGCACCAGTCTGGATAAATGCACAAAACAGGAAATATAATTGTGTCAAGTACATTAGAGTACAAAGGCTAGCGAATATCAAAATAATTAAAGCTTTCAAACCACATCCATGGAAGCAATCTGTATAATAACAGGATTGACGCCTATTATACTGAAAATCCAGTAGATCGCCCAGGAGTATACACAAACAAGACAGAACACAGACAGGGAAATAGACCTGGAGTGACTCCAGAAAACCACGGATCCAACCAGTCAGATAACTGCTGGTGATGGCGACAAACTGTTCTCCGAAACATGTCCAAGTAAGGATATTTTGAGTAATGTTTGTGTTTGAATTACTGACTCACTACTTTCAAATGTTAAATACATCACTGTTTCTAACCTTTTGCAAGCATTTTAGAAAGTGGAGTGCCATTGTTATTAAAATTAGGCAAATGAGTCAACCTTGTATACCTACACTTTTCTCCACTTCCAAGTTTTTTTATGAAGACTAATTTCTGGGAACTTCTTCCCTATCCTCAGTGCTGTGGTCGACTGATGGTGCAACTGGTGTCTGCTTTCGGCATTGGTGTTGTGCTGCCATCTGATAATCTGGTAAGTTTTATGATGTCATCCATGGAAATTTCATGGAATGGGAATTTCATAATTCATCAGGAGCTTCTGTTTCTTAGAAATGAGTATGTTTTTCCAAATCTGCAGTTCTAGAGGTTTCTAGGCAAAGAAACCTCCAGAACTGCAGTTTTGGGAAACCATATTTATTAACAAAAAACAGAGCCTTCTGATGAATTTTGAAATTCCCACTGTGGATGACGTCATCAAACTTACCAGATTATCAGATGCAGCACAACACCAAGCTGGAAGCAAACACCAGTTGCACCATCAGTCGACCACAGAATTGAGGATAGGGAAGCAGTTCCCAGAAACTAGTCTTCATAAGAAACCTGGGAAGTTGAGAAAAGTGTATACAAGGTTGACTCATTTGCCTAATTTTAATACAACATTGAAGTTTACACTGATGGAAGCAAAACAGATCAAGGGCAAGGGGTAGGTTTTGGAGTGGTAATCTACAAGAACAAAGAATTAACGAACCAATTATTGTACAAACTAAACAAACACAGCTCAAATAATCAAGCAGAACAACTTGCAATCTTAAAAGGTACTTGATACTTATATATCATTTGACATGTCCAACATTGATTGTACTTCTTTGTACAAAAAAATTAACTGAATTAATAAATTACTCACTCACTCACTCACGCACACACTCACTCACTCACACTCACTCACTCAGTCACGTACTCACTCACATACTCACTCACTTACTCAGTCACGTACTCACTCACTCACTCACTCACTCACTCACTCACTCACTTACTTAATATAGGAATAGCACAAGCTAACTTGAAAACAGCAGCAAGCAATATATATGGACAGCAAGATTACACTGCAGTCATTACACAATACCAAAAATCATAACCAACTTATAGAAGTTATAAGAGACAAACTAGGAGAATTAAATAAAAAAATAATGGATAATAGGAATAGGATGGGTGAAAGCTTACATAGGAATAGAAGGAAATGAAATCGCAAATAAACTTGCAAAACGAGCAACAACAAATGATAGCATAGAAAGCTATAATAGAATCCCAAAAAGTGCGATCAGGAAAAAAATACTGAAAAAGACACTCAAAAATGGAAAATAGATTGGCAAAACACATCAGGACAAGAAACAAAACAATATTTTCCCACAGTAGCAAAATGACTAGGATGAAGAATTAACCTAAAACAAGCCTCACAACCATTTTAACAGGACATGGAAGACTGAAAGCCTATTACAAGAGATTCCACATAATAAATGATGCTACATGCACCTGCAGCAGAGGAGATGAAACGACAGATCACATCCTGTATGATTGCATCAAATGGAAGGACCAAAGGAAAAAACTAAGGATGCAAATAAGCAAGAAAGGAGGGAGGTGGCCAGTACATACACCAGCACTCATGGTACAGTATCTAAAGGACTTCAGTGAATATGTCAACACAATCAGTGTAGAAAGTGCAGAATAACTAAAACAGAAGTGTAAATAAGTGTGTTAATTCTAAAACCTTCAGTGATTATGTGAACATAAACAATCTGATAATATGAACATTTAATTTGGAAACAAAGCAAACCATAACATGTAATATTACTAATATAATGGAACATGTGAATGAATAAAATATTATTAAAAAAAAAAAAAAACATGCACGTGCACGCATGTGCACCCCCCATTCCCCCACAACACACACACTGCAAGAAGTAGACAAATATTGTAATGAATGGAACCTAAGTGTGAATTTGGAGAAAACCAAATAATAGTATTTAAGAAGGGAGCTAAATTGTGTAAATATGAAAAATGGAACAAGGAGAATAAGGAGTATAAAGTAGTTGGAGAGTGCATATATTTAGGAATAAAAATGGATGGGGTTGGGAGAAACGAAAGAAATTAGCTTTGACAAAATTCAAAGGAGCTATGCTGGTAATAAACATGTTTAAGTATAGATTACCAAATATTGGGGTTAGAAAAAATATATAATATGGTGGTGGAACCAAAAATGCTCTATGGCTTAGAAGTATGGGTGCTGAATGGGGATATTTTGTAGGGAAGTATTGGGGCTTCTATGTGTGGTGGCAAGAGAGGTAGCACAAATGGAGTTGGGAAGGATGTGATTATAGAGAAAGCTGTGAAATACTGGTTTAGAATTTCAAATTTAGACAAAAATAATTTGTTCAGGCAGTGCCTTGAATATCAGGAAAAGAATCTCAATGAAACTGGATGGACAAGTAATATCAGAAAGAGCCTGGAAGAGAATGGGTTAGGGGAATATTAGAGTAGAGGGGGGGGGGGAGACAATCAAAATAAATTTTGGAAAGGAATAAGAGATTTGAAGATATAGAAATCCAAAACATTTTGGTGGAATAATAGAAAAAAGTTCTTTGGTTGATTATTTACCAATGAAGCAATCGTGGGAAAGGGATATATTATGTGGATAAGGTAGGTAATGAAAAAAGGAAACTGGTTTTTAGGGACTGAGAGGATTAAGAAAATGTATCTCACAGAGTCAGTGTCCTAATTGTGGAGGGAAGAGAGATATGGTGCATAGAGCCTTTGAATGCCAAGGAACAGATTTATGGAGAAAAGAATTATTGGGGCAGAAATGGTACAGGGTAGATAAGAGAACAGCATTAAGGAGGCCTTTAGTAAGTAGGGAAGGAGCTTAGGTCAGTTTTAAAGTAAAGTTAAGAAAAAATGAAAGTGGTCAGTTCAAAGGGAATCAGAATTTATAATATATTGAAATTAGTAATTCTAATGTTATCACATTCATAAGTTGGCTATGAATGTGCAAAGACAGACAATGAGTACTAATTGTTCCCCTTTTTTTTAAAATGCAAGTTCAATTTATTTCATCCAAGAAAACATATACATGTTGTGGATTCGTCAGATACATTCGTCAGATGGTGTTTTACAACATTAAAAACCTACTTAACAGTAATAATACTGATAGATAAAACCAAAAGCAAAGTCAGGCATTTACAAGATTAAGTGTAAAACTGTAAAACAACTTACATAAGGAGGACAGAAAGAAAGAACATTTTAGGCACCTAAGATACAAAAATATTGATAAGTCTGCAATAGCAGCTCATTTCTGGTCTGAAAATCATGAAATTGGAGATAGCACCAAATTACTAAAATACGTACAAAAACATAGTGAACTTGTCATATGGGAGAGAATATACATAGAGAAACAAAACCAACTAATGAACTTCGAAATCCCGCCAGAAGACAACCCCACATTTAAATTCATCACAAAATCAACAGATGGCAGCAGCAACTCCAGAACTACTCACACCACTGGATCAAGCTTCAGTCGCATTAGAGCCGATGATGCGAACGATGGTTCACGAAACTTGTTCTCAATATTGGTACACAAGTGAAGCTGATGCGTAATAAATACGACTCATCTATAATTTAATAATTATGTTGCTTCACTGTGGTGTTCCAATACAGTTAAATTTCGATGCATTTAATTCAAAGTTTATCCAGGCTGTCTTTTTAGTCAA
Organism: Mantis religiosa; assembly: GCA_030765055.1. Taxonomy (NCBI): domain Eukaryota; kingdom Metazoa; phylum Arthropoda; class Insecta; order Mantodea; family Mantidae; genus Mantis; species Mantis religiosa. The sequence goes on from CM060950.1 coordinate 180,051,177, forward strand.
CTCAAAATTATATTAATTGTCTTTTTAGTGTTTAAAATCATGCATAAATTGCTATAGTAAAGTTTTATTTTTTCCATTTGCTGCTTTGCTTTCAATTCAACCTCAGCAGTCGACTTGCCCTTATTATTGTCATATCATCTGCATATCTTTATGCTACATTTCCATCTCTTTCTACTAATTCAAAAATATCGTTGACGTATATTAAAAACAGGAATGGACCCAGTTTTGAACCATGTGGCACACTTCTTTGAACAATTTGGAAATTTGATTTCACTTTTTCCTCTACGCCTACACTACTTTTATGGTTTATTTCAATGCATTGCATCCTGTTTTTTAGGCATGAACTTAACCAATTCATGTTGTGAATTGTGCCAATTCCCGAACCCCATAATTTTCTAACTTGTCTATCAGTATGTCTATGTTTACACAGTTAAAAGCCTTAAACAGGTCCAAAAACATAGCTATTACTTTCTCCTGTTTATTTAGCGCTTCAACTATATAATTATTTTAGTTAATGGATGGAAATTAATCATTTCTTCAAACTAGCCATATACAGGCTGAGGCATTGAATAGATAGAGTCAACATAAAAAATTCAATGCCATGGCCGGGATTTAAACCATGGATCTCCTGGGTTCTGTCCAGTCGCTCTAACCCATTGAGCTACTATGGTCAACTTGCCGTCATGCCATTAAACTCTCCATTTAACTCGCATATTTCCCCGGTAAACCACTAGGGGCTCTCAAATTCAAGATACCCGTTTGTAGCAACTTACTGTTGTAAGTACTTGAGTCCCAGGCTTCATCATTTAACTTTAATTAATTTAGTTAATTGATGGAAATTAATCATTTCTTCAAACTAGCCATATACAGGCTAAGGTATTGAATTGATAGTCAACATGAGCCCCTAGTGGTTTACTGGGGAAATATGGGAGTCAAATGGAGAGTTTAATGTCATGACGGCAAGTTGACCATGGTAGCTCAATGGGTTAGAGCGACTGGACGGAAACCTGGAGATCCGTGGTTGAAATCCCAGACATGGATTGAATTTTTCATGTTGGCTCTATCAATATATAATTATTGACCTTACTTATATCATTGATTGTTGATTTATTGTTTTGGAACCCCAATTGCCATTGTGATATTATGTTTAGTTTACTACAGAATTTTTCCAATTGATTTAAAAATACACCTTCCATTATTTTTTAAATTGTTGAACATAATGTAATTGGCCTATAATTTTCAATATTCATCTTATTTTCGTTTTGTTTAAATAATGGCCTAACAATTACTTGCTTTAAAATATCTGGAAAAGCCCTTGCATTAAGGATGTATTTGTAGTGTGCGTTAGCACTTTAACAATTTCCATTTTAATTTCTTTTATAATTTTATTTGATATTTTATCAAAGCTGACTGATGTTTTTGGTTTAAGCTTATCAATTTCTTGTAATGTGGTTTTCTCTGATATAATATTCCCTTGACTTTACTGGACTTAATGCTACTATGTTTAGTTGGTTACTTGTTTGCCAATTTGTCTTCAGTTGGTTTGCAATATTTATAAAATAATTGTTGAAAATGCTATATATTTTGTTTGGGTCATTTATTTCTCTATCGTTTTCTTGGATTGTCATATTTTCCCATTGTTTATTAATTTTTTTCTTGTGTAACCTATTTACCAAACTCCATATTGTTTTAATCTCATTTTCTGACCTTGCTACCAATTCTCGATTGTGGCTCCTTTTTGCACTTTCACATACTAATTTAAATATTCTATTATAATTTTCAATATATTTTAATGATATTTCTGCCATATTTGCTTGTTTTAAAGAATTTTAAATTTTCATTCTCTTCCATGAGGTTTTGATGCCTTTTGTCATCCATTTTTCATACTGGATGCCTATTAATCCTGACTTGACTTTCAATTTTTTCAAGGGCATTGTGGTATTTGAGCCTACTTGTAATATATTGCTAAAAATGTCATACTTATTATTTATATTTTCTGCTTCATAAACCTCTTTCCAACTTACTCGTGTACGATATTGTCACCCATTTATCGGAAGGCACGACCAACTGACGGCTGAGTGAGTGACGGGAAGCATTCGGTCACGCCTACCCATTTATCTTCTAGCGCTAACGAGGGGATGATTGGAAAAACATCACTAGCCACCTCTTTCCCCTCTCCCTGCCGTCTGGAACAATCAGGATGATTCACTGTACCGCGAGACTTCCAAAAACAGCGATCTTCCTATAAAAGGCCTGCAGTGGACGAGTCAAGTCAGTTCTTGGCGAGCAGCCGGAGTAGCGCCGTGCTAGTGAACAGACTGGAAGACTGTGTACGTGTATCAGAGGAGTTGTACGTAATTGTGATAGTAGAGTGGACCTGCGACAGACGAACTGGCGAATTGTAATTGTGCGCGCTACGTAATTCTGTGTAATCGGCAAATGTTCCAACTGTAATTCAGTGGAAATAAAGAACATTTTGAGTTTGTGCAATTGGAATTTTAATTTCACGAACCCACAAAGTCACACATGGTGTCAGGAAGCGGGACGATAACATCACCAAACATAAGGGCCATGGAATCGGCATTGGAAAAGATTTTGGAGAAGATGATGGAAATGAAGGCCGAACTGAACTCGGAAATGAAGACGGTAAATGACATCACCGAGAAAATGGAAACGAAGTTGGAGACGTCGAATAGCAACTTGGCCGAGAAGATTACGAAATAACAACGAAGACGGAGGCGGCAAAAAACAACCTGGCAGCGCAACTGAAAGACATAAAGACGGCGAATGACAACCTCGCTGCGAAGACGGAAGTTGCAAACAACCACCTGGCAGCGGAACTGAAGGAAATAAAGACCGAATTGACCACGGAAATTAAAGCGGCAAACGAGGCTCTCGCCGCCAAATTTGAAGAACGGTTGGTGGGCGTGAGGGATGACGTGATGGAGCTCGGCAAGCGGATGGGCCAAGTGAACGAGCGCGTCGAGGACCTGGCGAACCGCTTCAATGACCTAGAGGAAAAGGCCGACAGTAACGCCAAATCCCTGAACGCCATGGTGGAAGACGTCGAAGACCTTGCTAACCGCGTTAACAACCTGGAAGGAAAGGCGGACAGCAGCGTCAAGTCCCTGAACGCCATGGTGGAGGACGTCGTCGGCAGGAGGTTGAAGGATTTGAAGGCCGACGCGCCGGGACGCGACACAACATCGGCGTGCGTCAAACCTCCGAAATATGATGGCGCGTCAACGTTCGAGGTCTTCCGCCGCCAGTTCGACACGGTGGCCAGGCACAACAAGTGGTCACCGGAGGAAGAGGCCGCACAGCTAATAGCCAGCCTCCAGGGACGGGCCGCAGAAGTTCTAAACGCGGTCCAGACAGCGGCGGCTCCCAAGGATATCTGGGAAGCCCTGGAGAACCGGTTCGGGAACCACCGCCTAGCCGCAGCCTACCGCAGTCAGCTGAAGACAAGGTCGCAACAGCCAGGGGAGACGCTGCAGGAGTTCGCCCTGGCGATTGAGCAGCTGGCTAGCAAGGCCTTGGTTGACCTCCTGCCGGAGTTCGTATACCGGGAAGCCGCCTACAACTTCGTTGACGGGGTAAGAGACACCGAGATACGTCAGCGCCTAATGCTCGGCGACTACACAACCATCCACGAGGCGCTGACAGCAGCATTGAGGATGGAGGCGACCAAGGTGACGGCTACTCCGTCGTCGAGAACGAGGAGTGTCCGTTACACCGGAGACAGAAGATCAGCCGAGGGACGCCGGCAGACCTAGTGGCCTGTGTTGTGGATATGGACAGCCGGGACATCTGGAGAGAGACTGTCCACACCAGGAAGAGCAGCTGGAAGAACGAGTAGGGCCCGGCGTGGCGAGGAGCACGTCGGCGCCGTCCACATCATCTCCTCGAGTGACACTGCGCGTCGTCAGCCGGCGGATGGATGACAGCCTCATCGCGGATGGTTGGGTGAGAGGGAAATCGTGCTGCGTGCTGGTGGACACTGGGGCGGCCGTGACCGTCATCAGACCCGACATAGCCAAGGGTTTGCCATCCAGGAAGCCGAGCCGACCATACCAGCTGATGACGGCATCGAGCGATACCTTGCCTGTGGAGAAGGAGGCTCTGCTGAAGCTGACCTTGGGACGGAGTGCCGTGCGTCTGTGGGTGTTCATCGCGAAGGTGGCTGAGGAGGTGATTCTGGGACTGGATGCCCTCAGGAGCCACGAGGCGACGGTCGACGTCGACAGGAAGGTCCTGCGGCTCAACGGAGAAGTTATGCTCCGTCAACCCTAAGAGCTCCTTGGAATGTACAGGGTCGTCTTGAACGAAGACGTGGTTGTCCCCGCGAGGAGCGAGGTGGTGGTGACGGCGCGACTTGAAGGCCAGAGAACCAGGAACATGATGCTGGACCAGAAGACGCCTGTACTCGGACTATGTGTAGCCAGGGAATTGCTGCCGTGCCGAGAGGAGGTGCCAGTGAGACTGCTAAATCCAACGGACACCGATCACGACGTCCAGGCCGGGACGGAGTTGGGAACGTGCAAGCCCGTGGTGAGCGTAACAGCAATCGACAAGACACAGGAGCCGGTGCCGATGCAACACCTGGGGCCCCGGCTAGAAGGCTTACTGGAGATGGCGGCTGACCACCTGACCGCAGAACAGCTGGAGAAAGTTCGACAACTGCTGAGGCGATACCAGCGCGTCTTCAGCCAAGGCGACAGTGACTACGGCCGCACGGACACAGTGCTTCATCGCATCGACACTGGGAACGCCCGGCCTATTCGGCAACCACCTAGACGCGTTCCACTGGCGAAGCAAGTGGCGGTACGAGACATGCTGGAGGACATGAGATCCAGGGGAGTGATTGTAGAGTCTGACAGACCTTGGTGTTCCTCTGTAGTCTTGGTGACAAAGAAAAACGGCGAGCTACGCTTCTGCGTGGACTACAGGAACCTGAACGCTGTCACCCGGAAGGACTGTTTCCCCCTTCCCCGGATTGACGACACCCTGGACATGCTAGCTGGTGCACAGTGGTTCTCAACCCTGGACCTGAAGTCGGGCTATTGGCAGGTAGCTCTAGACCCGAGAGACAAGCAGAAGACCGCATTCTCGACAGGCCAAGGCCTTTGGCAGTTCACATTTATGCCCTTTGGCCTCTGCAACGCACCAGCTATCTTCCAACGGCTCATGGAGTCAGTGATGAGAGGACTGACTTTCGACGCCTGCCTGCTATACCTGGACGACATCATCATCGTCGGTAAGACTTTTGAAGATCATCTTGAGAATCTGAGTAAGGTGCTACAGAGACTGCAGGCGACCAAGTTGAAACTGAACGCGAATAAGTGCCAGCTCTTCCGCAAGGAAGTGAACTACTTGGGCCACATAATTTCAGCAACCGGAGTGGCCACAGACCTGGAGAAGACACAGGCGGTGAGAGATTGGTCTCGCCCAAAGAATAAGAAAGGGTTGCGCAGTTTCCTGGGGCTGTGTAGTTATTACCGACGCTTCATAAAGGGGTTCTCCAACATCGCCAAACCCCTCACCCGCTTGACAGAGGAATACCGGCCTTATGTGTGGACGGAGGACGGCGAAGACGCTTTCCAGCACCTGAAGAAGAGCCTTTGCAGTGCTCCAATTTTGGGTTTTCCAAAACCAGGTGGCACCTTCATTGTGGACACTGACACCAGCGACCATTGCATTGGAGGCGTGCTTTCGTATATCCAAATTTAAAATGTGTAGTGTTTAACGCCCACTTTTACTACATACGGCACCGCAGGCGATGACACTGATGATATATGAGATGAAGATGGAGCACCGGTGGAATGAGATGGCAGGGGAAACCGGAGATCCCAGAGAAAACCCGCCCCAGCGCCGTATTGTCCACCACAAATCTCACTTTGTGGTCGCCTTGGATCGAACCCGGGCCGCGTTGGTGAGAGCCAAGCGGTCTAACCACTGAGTCACGGCGCGGCCTTCTTCGCAGATCCAGGATGGCCATGAGCGGGTGATAGCCTACTACAGCAAGACACTATCCAAGGCAGAGAAGAACTACTGCGTCACCCGACGAGAGTTTCTGGCGGTAGTAGAGACCTTGGAGCAGTTCCACAAGTACCTGTACAGTCAGCCATTCCACCTGAAGACTGACCATTCTGCCCTAACATGGCTATTGAGGTTTAAGAACCTGGAAGGCCAGACAGCACGTTGGGTCCAGAGGCTGCAGGAGTACAACTTCACCTCGGAACATCGCAGAGAGAAGAGCCACGGTAACGCAGATGCTATGTCCTGAGGACCCTGTCCAGAAGATTGCGGCCAGTGCACAAGAGTGGAAGAGAAGGAGCGTGCCGCAGCAGTTTGAGTAGTCACGACAGTGCCTGCGGATGGCTGGGATAGCGTAGGCCTGAATAGGGAGCAGCTGGTGGACGCAGACTTGGGGCCACTCTTGAGGGAAGTGGAAGCAGGGACAAGACCAACCTGGGAGGACATCGCACCGAGGAGCGCCACATACAAGTCGTACTGGGCCCAATGGGACTCGTTGAAGACTAGAGAGAACGTGCTGTTCCGGGTATGGGAATCACGCGATCGGAAGATGCAGAGAGAACAGTTGGTACTTCCCCGGAGTAGGGTCCCGGAAGTCTTGGAGGAAGTGCACGCCGGTACTTCATTAGGACACCTGGGAGCGAACCGAACGATTGACAAACTACGGCAGCGGTACTACTGACTGAGGCTCCGAGCAGATGCTGAGAGATGGTGCCGTCTGTGTCACGTGTGTGCGGCGAGTCGCAGGCCCCAGACTAAGAGCCGGGGTCGCATGCAGCAGTACAACGTCGGAGCACCATTCGAACGGATCGCTATTGACATTGCTGGACCGTTTTCAGTGACCGACCGAGGCAACAAGTAGCTGATGGTGGTCGTGGACTACTTCACCAAATGGCCGGAGGTGTATTCCATCCCGAACCGACAGGCAAAGACAATCACAGACTGCCTCGTGGAGCAAGTGTTCTGCCGATTTGGGGTGACGTTGGAGTTCCACAGCGACCAGGGCACCAATTTTGAATCCAACCTGATGAAGGAGGCACTAGAAAGATTTGGGGTTAACAAGACCCGCGCAGCACCTCTACATCCCCAGTCGGATGGCATGGTCGAAAGATACATCAAGACCTTAGAGGAACACCTGAGGAAAGTTGTGGCCAGCCATTAGTGAGACTGTGACGTCAAAGTGCCACTGTTCGTGCTGGCCTACCGCTCGTCTACACACGACACAACTGGGATGACGCCAGTCAGCTTAATGTTCGGCCGAGAGTTACGCCTCCCTTGTGACCTGGCTTTTGAAAGCCCTCCGGAGGTGAACCAGCCAGCAACCGAGTATGTGGAGAACCTGGTGGACCATCTCCACGACATGCACGAGATGGCTCGCCAGAACATCCAGAAGGCGAGCGACCGCATGAAGACCAGGTATGACAGGCAAGCAAACAGCCAGGGGTTCCAGCAAGGTGACCTGGTCTGGTTGTACTGTCCTACCCGGACCAAGGGATGCTGCCCGAAGCTTCAGCAGGCATGGCAAGGACCGTACCATGTGGTGAAGAGGATTAACGACGTGGTCTACTGCATCCAGAAGGTGCCCTGATGAAAGATGTTGGTGATACACCTGGATTGCCTGGCCCGTTACGATGGTGCTGTTCGGGTGACCAGCTTTGAGGAGGGAGCAGTGTCACCCAATTATCGGAAGGCACGACCAACTGACGGCTGAGTGAGTGACGGGAAGCATTCGGCCACGCCTACCCATTTATCTTGTAGTGCTAACGAGGGGACGGTTGGAAAAACATCACTAGCCATCTCTTTCCCCTTTCCCTGCCGTCTGAAACAGTCGGGATGATTCACTCTACCGCGAGACTTCCAGAAACAGCGATCTCCCTATATAAGGCCTGCAGTGAGCGAGTCAAGTCAGTTCTTGGCGAGCAGCCGGAGGAGCGCCGTGCTAGTGAACAGACTGGAAGACTGTGTATGTGTATCAGAGAAGTTGTACATAATTGTGAGGGTAGAGTGGACCTGTGACAGACAAACTGGCAAATTGTAATTGTGTGTGCTACGTAATTCTGTATAATCGGCAAGTGTTCCAACTACAATTCGGTGGAAATAAAGAACATTTTGAGTTTGTGCAATTGGACTTTTAATTTCACGAACCCACAAAGTCACAATATTGTATAAATCTATTTGAGCTTTCATTGTCTGTTTGCCTTTTAAATTGAAACTTGTTTTGAAATGTCTCTTTTTTTACATTTACTTTTAGCAACTGTCCAAAATGATCCCATATTCCTGTTTTTATTAATTTTGTTCCCCATTTATTTTCTATTTGGTTTATTAAAACATTACCCATACAGCTTTCAGTTAGTTTTGTGACCCTAGTGGGTTTGTCTATACCTATCTTTAAGTTTAACCTGTTTACCATTTCTATTAATCTTTGTTTTATTGAATTTTCTTTTAGTAAATCAATGTTTAGATCCCCCATAGCTATTTTGATTTTGTTGTCCGGAATTGTGATTAGGAAGTCTTCTAAATTTCTAATAAATATTTTTGCATTTGTTAATGGGGACCTATACGCTCCTATTAGTACCATGTTTTGTTTTATCAAAGACATTTCTGTAGCTGCTAGTTCACATGTCCTTTCCACTAAAAATTTACTACAGACTATTTCTTTAAATTTTATTGACTCATCTACATAGATCACCACTCCCACACTATTGTGTTCTTGTCTGCTGTAATATGTTCCTAAAGTATAACCTTCATAATTATTTACTATTATTTCCTCTGTTTTTAGACCATGTTCAGTAAATACTAAGACATTTTTTTTTCTTTTACCAAGAATTCTATGTTTGTTCTCTTCTTACTTATATATTGCACATTTTGATGATATAGTGTTATACCCTCTTTGGTTTTACAGCTCACTCTTGGTACCCTGCAGATTGACTCTGAAGTTCCCTGGTTTTCTATATTGGCCACTTCTGCCTCACATATTTTACTCTTTACATTTTCTGCATTACGTACCTGTGCATCCCCTTTGTTGTCACCCTCTGTACCACTTTCTAGTTTTCCTGTTTCATGCATAAATGAATTACCTTGTTTATCATTTGGCTTAATTCATATGAAGCTTTTCTATTTAGATGGAGACCATCCCTTCCCAAACAACTTTCATCTATATATCTATTTGAGTCTACATAAATTGCTTTAGCAGCTTTACATGCCCATTTGATTTCCTCATTTATAGCACGTATATACCTTTTGCTGTAGTCTCTTCTTATTGCTATACTGTTTTCCACCACTGTAGCCCTTGGAAAACACTTTTTGGCACAAACAATTGTATTGTATACTTCCTCCATAACTTAATTGGGACATTTTCCTTTGTTAATGTTGTTTGTACGTACATGAAGCACCACCACTTTAGCACTACACTTATTTCTGTCACTTTTTATTACATTTGAAAGATTTTCTACCTTTATACCTCTATACACTTTAACTTTTGTGTCTTTTTTGTTTAGATTCACATTTTTTAAGATTGAGTCGCTGTATACCACAACACTTTTCTCCTCTTCATTCTCCTTCATTTTCTCCCTTTCTTTTTCTTCTTTCTTATGTTTCTTCATCCTTGACTTTCAATGTATCCATTTGTACCTGTTGTTTCTTCCCTCATGTTTTGCTTCTGTTTCATTTGCATGATTCTGTTCTTCATTTAGCATCTCGAACCTATTTGCGGTGGCGATGTTTGCAACTGGAATTTCTCCGGAATGCATTTTCACCACTGACGCATATGATGTTTTATCCACTTGCATCTGTATATATGCATCTAGCTCTCCTTTTTGTATTTTCAATTCTTTTATCTCTTCCCGAGCTTTTTTCAGTTCGTTGTTTAGAGATTCAATTACCTTCTGTAAGAACGCTATCGTCTCTGCTTCCCTCACACTATGTGTCATATAGCATAAGGATACAAAGTAACATCCAGATCAGCCTAAAAATGTTGATTAGTTTATTTAGTATAGGCTATTATTGCTGTCGGTTCCTAAGATTTAAATGTACTATTGTTCTAATTTATTTGTAAGTGTAAGAAATGTAGATATCAACATCTGCTTGACAAGTAGCTAGGGCCAAACCCAGCAGATGCCCTCATGTAAAGCTTATAAATAAATAAATAAATAAATAAATAAGTAAATAGTCTTATCTACAATGATGCTTATGCAGTAGGGCCCTACTTCACAGTTTATTGTTTCTATTCTTTCTTGATAGCTTAACCCATGGTAGCAGTTGTGTAGTATAGACTTGTTTGGAACTGGCCACTGTCTCCAAGAAACATTGATGTTCCAGTACTTGGAATGTGCACCACAATATATCTTGTGGCTACCATTGGAATACACATATCTTTAAAGAAAATATTTTTTGAGATATTAGACTCATTAATTAAATTTAAAGGGAGTTGATTAATGACACTAAACAACACTTTCTAAACAACTATTAGACTCATGTTTCATTTGCATCAATAGTACTTGCCTTCTTGATGAATAACATTAATTATTTTTCTGTAATCCGAAAATGCCTACAGAAATGCAATCAGATTTCATCTTGTGACTTAGTGCAGTATCATATGTTTTTTTACATGTGTTTTTACTGTCTGTTGTAAGCCCTTCACCTGTCACAACCCATGCTTTTAATTTTCACAGAGCAAGGAAACTATTACTGCCACTATAGAATCACTGATTTGTAAACTACATAGGAAGTGACAAATTCTCACAGAGAACTAAATAAAATATATTTTAGAATCTCATGTGCAGTCTTGATGATGCAGTTTTATGCTGGAGTTTGTTCATTGTTGATATATTGAGCAAATGTTGAAACTGTCACAACTGTACATTCTAAATCATTTTTAATTTTAACTTGAATGTTAATTATTAGCATTTCTAACGGAAGAAAACAATGTGCATACATAGAAATGAAAAAATATGATGTTGATTTATTATCACCTTACGTTTTTACAGAAAACAGGCAAATTGTCAATTTATAATTAAATATATGCAAATCTGTACTAGCTTCTTGGCTATAGTGTACTAAATATAACAGTTAAGGGGAGAGATGGCGAAATATTTATTTTTGTTCAAGATTGTACAAAGTATGTAATGTATGCTGAAATATAAAAAAAAAAAAAAAAAATATGCAAAACAAAACTTGAGTATAGGAATGTGCATGTTTCAATTGTCAGATATTCTCTGTCTACTTATAACGGAATAGAACATGTAATTAATATATTACTAAGAATTCAGACTCCATACATTTCAGGTATACAAAAGACAAGGAATAAGATTTGATGCAATCGAAAGAAGCCTAAGTGGCATTGAATTATATGTCAGTTCTATTTTTGAGATAAGGAAAATCCCAGAAAAAACCTTTATCCAGAGTACTTTCTTAAGACTTACATTAAGGTTCTCTAGATTACTGTCACTGTCCGGCTTTGTTGTGCTGCTGCCACAGTCCAGAACCAGGTGCTTGACAGGAGAGAAAAAGACAGAGAGGCTCCAGAACGTTCTGCCCATTGTTGCTGCTGCTAAAGTTCTGGAAAGGTCTGCAGCTTACTAGAAACAATGGCTGGGGAGGTATAAATACCCACAAGGTGTTAGGAGCAGCAGTTGTTTGTTGGTTATTGCGACAGTTGGCAATTGAAGTGTACCGCAGTGATTTCTTTCATTTGTTTTCATACAGCAAAACATCAAGTCAGCCTCGAAGACAGCTGATTGACAATTTCACGTCGTTTTACTGCAGCAAAAGTTGTTCTAAATTTCTGCAAACCAGATTTCCAAATCTACGTAACCCTTGCAGTCACATTAGTATGCTAGCAGAAAAGAATTATTTGCTGTGACAAATTTCAGATTATTTACAGCATGCCCTAATTTACCTTATGATTTACAAATAGGACCTTCATGCAGGAGAAAAAGACTAGTGTGTTTTTTTTAATTAAAATTTCTAGAAAACAAGAAAAGTGTAAACACTGGAAACCAAATTTTAGTTAATGATGGAAATTAATCATTTCTCCACACTAGCCGTATATAGGCTAAGGTTTTTGATAGATAGAGTCTGTATACGGCTAGTGTGGAGAAATGATTAATTTCCATCATTACCTAAAATAATAAGGGTTAAATGATGAAGCCTGGGACTTAAGTACTTACAATAGTAAGTCGCTACAAACGGTGTATCTCGGATGCGAGAGCCCCTAGAGGTCTACCAGGAAAATATATTAGTCACCTGGAGAATTTAATGTCAGGATGGCATGTTGGCCATGGTAGCTCAAAGGTTAAGAGCGACTGGACGGAAACCAGGAGATCTGTGGTTCAAATCCCAGCCATGGCATTGAATTTTTCATGTTGATTCTATCACTGGAAACCAAATTTTGTTCTTTCATATTCATATTTGTGATTTTTAAGCTGTAATTATTGATAAATGAATATAATTTTGTGCTTCATTGTATCATAGTCCTTACACATTGAAAATTGATAAATGAATTTATTTTTTTTTTCATAGAACAAGTGTGAAAGAAGATCATGCACAGCCACTATTTGGAGCACAATTTAATCACCATTTGAAAGAGGGGCAGCCATTAATTTTTGCAGCAGTTGGAAGCAATCGTGTGTCAATATATGAATGCCCAGAAGGGAATGGAATTAAACTTTTGCAGTGTTATGCAGATCCCGATGTATCCTTTTTCAAAACATGTTATTGTTTACAAGAAAGTTATTAATAGTATTAAGTAACTTGCAATATGAGCACAAATTATTTAAAAGTTAACACAGTAAAATCAGTTACAATAAAAGGTCTATGTGAAATGTTCATGCAGCAGTTCTGAGCATAGACTGGATGTGTATTTCATGTGATCTCGAAAGCATTTTCAAGGCTGAAGCTTAGGAATGGGCAATGCAGCTATGTTCAGAAATATTTATTCCATGAGTTGTTCACTCTTTGCTGCCATTTGTCACGATTTAGCTAATATTTTGGAAAATTAAGAGATTCAACAGTATTCTTACCATTTTCCTGGAAGGTAATGAGTGGTTGTGTTAGATTTGGTTTTGTATAAATGTAAATATGAAGTGATATCCTCAGTTTCATTGAACTTTTGTGAATGCTATTAATAAAATGCTGGAGAATGCTGATACTGATGCAGAGCTTTTCAAGTTCCAGGCCATGAATACATTCCAGATACTCCTGTAAGTTACTATTGTGGAAAATAAGCTTTTTGTCATGAATTAGTATGTATTATGCATACTAATGTGGGCTCAAATTATCAGTGTATATTAAGTTTTGAGTTGTTATTTTATGTGAGACATGTTTGGAAAGTCAGTACCATTTCATTCTACTGCCACCGCAGCATTACAGTCAGGTTGCGTACATGTGCACTGGTCTTCTTTGTTCACTGCTTCTCAACTTACGTGATTTGGATTGCCCTGTGTTGTGTTTTCTGTTTAATGTGCAGATTTAAGAAGTTTAAGACAATTACTTATCCTGCCAATTATGAGATTTGTGCTGAAATTTGCTTTTTAAAGCAAGGAATGTGAAATCAGCCAAAATTTATTGCCAAGTTAAAGAGTTTACAGTGCTGGAATGGTGAGAAAATGGGTTAGAATGTTTAATGAATTTCACACAAATATCCACGATGAAGCCTTCTGTTGTCAAGAATGATTTGGTAAGGAAAGTTGATGAAAAAATCCAGGAGAGCAGAAGTTTCACATGACTACACTTTCAGACAAATTTCTGCAAATTTCACGAACTGTTTTTTCCAAACTGTTACAGGCCGCCTAGATTATCACAAGGTGGGTTCACGTTGGGTTCTAAAATTGCTCAGTAAATTTCACAAAAAGAGACATGACAGTGCTTTGACATTTCTTACACTGTGAAGAGTAAGAGGACTTTTTAAACTAAATTGTTACAGGTGATGAAACTTGAGTTCGTTATGTCACACCTGAATCCAAACAATTGGAGTGGAGACACACTCATTCTCCGAAAAAACAAAAGTTCAAAACACAAAGAATCATGTGTACTGTGTTCTGGGATAGGAAAGGAATGTTACTTACTGAATTTCATCCCAGAGGTGAAACCATTAATGCAACACAATATTGTGAGGCTTTAAGAAAATTGCAGTGTGCTATTCAAAACAAATGGAGACGAATGCTCAGTAAAGGAATAGTGTTGCTCTATGACAATGCTTGGCACCATATTACTGATGATTCAACAGTTTCATTGGGAGCAGTGTCATCTGATTACCACATGCTCATGCATATAAAGCGTGAGCTATGTGACAAGCACTTTGGAGCCAACAATTAAGTGAAAAATGCTGTGGAATCGTGGCTATCATCACTGGCAGGAATTTTCTATGCAGAAATTATAGAATAGCTCATCACCTGCTACAAGTGTTTGAATATTGGTGCACATTATGTGGAATTATTATTTAAGGCATGCTCTTTCATGTAAAAATAAAATTGACTTGAAAAAAATTGTTTTACTATTTTTTTTTTTTTTTTTTCAAAACTTTCTGAACATACCTCGTATTTGTTCAACTTTTCCAGAATCAAAATTGTGCTAATTTTCACTTACAAAGTACTGCTTCTATCTTACAGTACAATATATTTGATGTATATATTGTGACTTTATGGGTTCGATAAATTAAAAGTCCAATTGCACCACTCAAAAATGTTCTTTATTTCCACCGAATTACAATCGGAACACTTGTCGATTACACAGAATTACGTAATGCACACAATTACAATTCACCAGTTCGTCTGTCACAGGTCCACTGCATGCAGTTACGTACACTCCTCCGATGCACGTACACAGTCCGTTCCCTCACTGGGCGCTCCTCACGGCTGTTCGACCAGAACTGAGCTGACTCGCCAACTACAGGCCTTATATAGGAAAGATCGCCGTTTCTGGAAACTTCGCGGCGCACACAATTATACCGAGGTTTCGAGACGTCTGGTGGGAGGGGAAAGAGACGGTACAGGGCTTCCACTGTTTAACTAATCATCCCTTCAGTTAGTGACACGAGACAAATGGGTAGGCGTGTCCTGAATGCTTCCCCTCTGGCCCTACTGCTGGCCGATTCTATAGGGAGTTCCGACGTTCGGGTGACAATATTATCATTTTGTTGTATAAGACTAAAGGCTATAATTATTTTGTAATGGGTTGTTTTGTCTGTAATTTAATATGAAGCAGAAGATGAATATTAAAACATGTGTTACACAGTTTGTGACTGTTCCTCTACTATCCTATCCTTAATATTTTAATGGTATCACAATTACAGATTACCAGACTCCACTGTGTGAAGTAGTGATTAACACATAGGTACTTATATACCTAACTGGCATGGACCAGTGATCTCCAGCACTATATGTACAATACAAATATGGTGTGCTTTCTGAAGAGCAGACCTACAACTTTGAGATGGAATAAACATTTTGAAAATTGGTTAACGAATAAGAGGGTTGTGACCATATAGGCATTGCTTTTCATTCTCCTCTCGTAAAGTACTCACATTGTGACTAAATGATCTTAAATTCTCTCTCTAAGAAGTGGCATATTAATTTCTTTTTCTGCTTATTGGTTTAAGAAAGCTTAATTATATGGCAGTTTTCTTGTACTTGTAAATATTTTTATTTGACCATATAACTGCTCAGCAAAATAAGAACACAGAACTATATGCATATGAGTTAGCTTATTAGATACTGTGACTGCTAAACATCAGGTTGCATTGTAGATGCAGTTCCCTGCTAAAGACCAATCTGGCTGGATTCAGTGCAGTGATGTTGTGTGTTAATGCTGTCATTCCAGTTCCTCTGGTGACCATGAATTTCTTCAAGTGATCTTCTTAGAGTCTTGATATATCGCTCAACCATGTCATCAGATTGTGGATGGAGAGGTGTTGTGCATGGCTTGTATTCTACAAGTTGCTTCACTACTTCCTTCACCAGGTTCAATTCTAAGTTGATCTTCTGATCACTGTGTAATTCGGCAGTACTCCAAAGTGGCCAAACAGCTCTTTCACAAGGCAGGTTGTGATCGTTTTGGTCTCCTGGTCAGGAATTGCATTCACTTCCTGCAACTTGATAAAGTAACCCACAACCACCAATGGATACTTGTTTCACCTGTCGGACACAAGGAATGGTCCAGCTGTGTCAATGACGATGCATTTGAAGAGTGCTCCCACATTATACTGCTTCATGTTTCACCAGCTCCTGGTCTGTGGACCACGACTGATGCACACATATGACATTGGAGCACCACTTCTGAGTATCTGTCTATATTCTCAACTAGTAATACCTTTGTCGGAGCTTGTCAGTTGTTCTGTTGAGTCCAAGATGTCCTCCCTAAGTTCAACATGTACTTTCTTCAAGACTTCCGACTGCTTGCTCCAAGGGAGGGTCAACAGTCATCTCTGGATCTTCCCTTTAGGGAACTCCCAAACTCCAAACAACACTCCTTCTTTGATCTTCAGTGAGCCCCATTGGGCTCAGTAGGACTTACACATATTACTCCTGGTTGGACGTCTTTCCAACTTGGCCTAGCTCCTACCTCCACTTCTCATAGCAGTGACCTAAGTTGATGTCCCTTTCTCCTCAGGCCTGTATTATCCAGTTCATCAGTGGGCAGTGCCAAAATCACATAGACAGCTATGATAAGCTCCTTGACTAGTGCAATGGCTGTACTCCTCTGGACAGGATCTTCTTGAAGCAGCATCCCCTTGGAGTGGCTCCTTCCTCTCCAATATTTTGAAGTTGTGCTCTTGAAGCCTCTGGACTCCTAGGCTCTCTTTTGGCCTGCTGAATTCTTGAAGGTCAACAGCCAGGTAAGGGTAGAGGTGAATCTTCAGGTGGAATGATTGACCCTCCAGGTGCCTATAGAAGTGTTTCTGTGCCTTCACTACGCTCCTGCTGAGTAACACAGTAGTTCTTTTCTGCCTTGGACGGCATTCTGCAATAGTACACTATTAACTGCTCCTGCTTATTCTAGACCTGAGATAGTTCTTCTCTTCCATTGTCACTGGCATGATGATAAAATGTTTGCAGAATTGTGGAAATCTTAAGAGTGGTGCACTGCAGAGTACCAATTTAAGGCTTGAAATGTGTCCTTGGCTTTTCCATATTGGATAAACCTCTAAGTAACTGGTGGTAATAGCTGCATAGGCCAGGAAAACTAAGCAACACTTATTTATCTTTCAGGCGAGGTCAGTCTCACATTCTGAGTCTTTTTCGGATCCAAAACCAGGTTCTTTGACCGTTGGCCTTCCAGATGTGCCTTCACAGCCACTTTGCTTCTGGCGGGAACAATCATATTCTCCATAAGGATCACCTTGCAGTTCCCTGCATGTTTATTGTGGCTGTGAACCATAATCTTGTCTCAGCAGAATAGCAAGAACCTCCTCCAGATCGCTGCAAGGAGTGTTCAAAAATGCTTTAATGCTTGTGTCATTATTGTGTGGGCCATTTGATCTATAGGAGAGGCTGGCAAACAGCTGCTACAATCCAGGGGGCTATGCAAATGGGCCATCATGTGTTCACATAGCTTGGGCTGATAGAAATCTTGCACATTGTATGCTATTTCAGAATCTGCATTATACTTAACCGCTTCGCCAATGGCCATTTAAACCCTGCATGGGCCGGAAACAGGTACCCAATAAACGGAACAAGACATTTAAATTGTTAAATGCTGTAAAAATGCATCATAAATACAAAGCCATATCTTCCATGTTTATTAAGTTATTTAAATGAAACAAAAACTGGTTTAAAACCCATTGTTACATCTACAGTAACAATAAAGTAAAGACTTTATTAATAAATCTTTGAAATTTTACTACTTTGTTTCACTGTAGCAAAAGCTATTCTTTGCGCCGAACGCGTCTAATATTTTAATAACTTTGTTTTTTGTGTATACAAACGAATGTATGTATGTATGTATAGCTATGCAAGCAACTTCTCTGGTTCAAGGTTTTAGCTTTTAGTTTATGCTATACCAAGTGAATATCATTGTGTATGTGGCATTACACACGCGCTGGAAAGAAACCTCTCTATCAGCATGTTATTACAGTATTTCACAACCAAAGTTACTGGTAGCCTTATGCAGCTGTTTTTGCTCAGTATTTTAGTTATTTATACTCTCGGTGTTCAGAGTGATTTCTTATAACTATCAAGGGCTAAATGAATAACACATTTGAAATTGTTAAAGTTCAATGTTAACCATGCCTTATCCCGGTAATATAGCAAATAAATTAGCTCGCATAGGATGTGTACGAGCTTCTGATATTACTTTATAAAATCTGGAACATTTGTTGTCTGTTGTTTGACCTGATTTGGATACTGAATGCAATTATGAAGGAGGTGTTTAGCATATAGGTAACAGTGAGAAAGTGAAGAATCTTCAGGTGTCTGTGAAGAATCAGCTCTGCGAAATGGTCAAAATAACTCTAATACATATAGACATAAGATAAGATAAGATAAGATGCTTTATTGTCACATACGCTTACAGATAGTGAGTAAAAACTCAGTAAACAGGTGACTCGTCAACAGTAGAAAATTTAAAATAATAATAATAATTACACAAAATAACAATAACACTAATAATATAAATACTAATAATACAAATAATATAATTACTAATAATATCAATACAACTATATACAAATATTGTTATAATTATGACATGCCCTTGGAATAATATTGTCAGAATATTAGAATTACAAAATGACAAAAAATTTCATTATAATTCAATTTTATCATCCATATAGACAAATAAACATACTTTTTGGTGTACAGCTAACTTCTGACATCCAACCAACTGACATTTTCACCCACAAAAAAAATTATTGCTGACTTAGTGTCTCTCATTGTCACGGAAACAAATGTAGGTAAATATGAGTAGGAAGCATGCCTGTGTTGTAGTCCATTTAGCGTTACCCAGGGAACCCCATGTGGAGACGGACTATGTTGTTCCCCTACATTGTTCTGCCTTGCATAACACCTTTATAAAATACACTGCATACCTACACCCAAGTGCACTATCTTTAAAGAGGATGTCATCATGAACAAACACCATTTGAACAAAAGTAATGGTCTCAAAATTGAGAACCTACAGGCTTTATATTGGGAAGCCAGGGGGAAAATGATGCAAATCAACTAATCCCAAGTGCCATTAGTCAACAACAACATATATGAGTAGGATGAAAGAAGCCCTGACCTCTAAAGGCAATTTAGGGCTAAGAGGAGAATTCAGAAGTGGACAGTGCACATGTTATATTTTGTAAGCCTCCATTAGATGTGTACTGGTCTACAGATGGTATGTTAACTACTCCATTGTTTGGGGAAATGACAGGTCAAATATGGGTGGTGTGGATCAGCTATTATTAGGTATCCCTCTTTACGAAAAACAGTTAAATGGTAAGAAAAGTATTTTTATACCACTGGATGCAACCATACACAATTGTTTAGTAATTTTCAGAGCTGTAAATTCATGCAAGACATTGACCAACCTGTACTTGCGCATATAAATAGCTCGTAACCTAATTAGAGTACTGTAATACTCAGAGGCCTCTTCATACTGAGGGGTAAGAAATCCACCACTAAACACCCCTTATACTTGAGAGAAAACACTTTCCTAAAAAGATACCACCCACAGCCAAAAAAGTTGCAACCATTTCGAAAATGTCTAGTGTGTTGCGAAAAAGAAGTTTGCAAGGAAACCAATATTATTTGATGTGAATCTGCAGATGTGTCCTTGGGTGTTTATCCAGGTTTTGAGGTGCAACCTTTAAGGGTACGTTTACATCCCTTATAGAACTAATTTAAATGTATCGTAAAATAGGAAGATTAAAATAATTGGCATTAAATGCATGTATGCGCAGGACGTCTATACACTCCATATCGGTTTGGGGCATTTTAACTTGGGTATCATATCACTTCCATGTTGGTGAAAGGGTTAATGAAATTAAATTCTGTTCTGTTTCATTTATCCCTCTTTTATAATGCTCAGTTGAGAGATATATTGTTTGGCCAATAATGTGTATTTTCAAATCTGTGTAGTAATTAATGAGCCAAACAGGTGTACCAAATTGTAAACATGCATACTTGTTAAATAAAAATCATGTATTCAACTTTGACATCAGTTTTAATATTTTCTGTCTGTTAGTTTAATACCTAATGCAATATTCTTTAACACAAATACAGCTTGATGAAAACTATTACACTTGTGCATGGTCCTTTGATGAAGAATCTGGAAAACCACTGTTGGCAGTTGCAGGCTCAAGAGGCATTATACGTATCTTCAGCCCTGCTATTATGTCATGCATTCGGCATTATATTGGTAAGCTATTTCCATTTGAAATTTTTTGTCAGTTGCAGCTATATATTATGGTATATTAATGACATTGTAATAATTTATTTCAGCTTTTTTTTTTTCCAGCTGTATATGGAAGAGTTACATCACTAATACTTTCAGTAATATTATTTTGAATTCATTTTGGCATTACTTTGAAAACTCTAGTGCATTATAAGCATGAGTTTAATCTGATGTCATACTTGGATACCACGTGTAAGAATTCATTATAGTTTCCTTGATTAAGGGATTGATTATGCTTGTTATAACCTCAGAAAGGTAGCGCTTTTTCGTCAGTAAGTTAAATTAATTGCTTCATTATTTCTCTATTAAGAGTCAACTTCAGAATTGTAATTCAAAACATCCAACCTGCATTGTTCACTTGTATTATTGAAAGTTTGAATTTCGTTATTGCAGTTATAGTGCCTTCGTGTATTGTATATCTACTTTATGAAAATTACTGGTATAAGAGGAACCATTCTTCTGTTGATTTCAAACAGAATTATAGGATAGCAAAATAGTATATTTTTCAATTTACATACAATTAACCATTTTGAAAGATTATAGTACATATTCCATTTTAAAATGAGTGGATACCCTTTTCTGGTTGTGTACTCATACATCTGAAACATCTGAAGTACACCTAACTTTCACTAAAATCTCTTGCTTTTTCTGAGAACTTAAAGTTTGAAACAAACTACCAGTAATGACTAATGTTTGGAGGAATTTAGTCATAAATAAACATGCAATAATAAAGAATCTTACATACAGTCTAATCAACATACCAATGGATAAAAAGAACACTATAAGAAACAAGAAACTATACTTCACATAGCAGAAAAAAATTCATACAAAAAAAAATTAGTATTCAGGAAGATTACAAAAGCTAAGCTGAAGAAAATCATTAAAGAAGCAGCCCATTCAGAGGACTCATATGTCACCCAAAAATATTGACAAATTCAAAAAGTTCTTTAAAAAAAAGTATCATCTTGGAATTAATAAAAAGATATTCATTAATAAATTTGTTAAATTCAAATGAAAAAGATGAAATCCCACCAATCAGTAGTTCCAAAGTATACCAAATAAATTGTAAGAATTGTGAAAAGCTCTACATATGGCAGACCAAACGAAACCTAAAATATCAGGACTAAAGCACATTTTAGAAACATCAGTTTGAAACAGGAAGACAAATGAGCAGTAACATTTCACTTTTGGAATGAAAATCATAACCATGACCCAAATTCAAAATTATTAAAAGGCCTGATAAGGTATAACGAACTCATAACTTAAGAGAACACCTTAATATGGAAATACAAAGACCAATTAATAAATTTGGAAATTCCACCAGTGGACAATTTAATATGCTTGGATCACTTTAGGAATTAGAACCTCATGCAGGCATAGACTTATATCAGCAAGTTAGAATCAGTAACAATTAAAAAAAACCTACTACAAAAAGATTGCTAATAAAAGCAGCTAGAGTACTGCATTATAATAAACTAATTCAGCACTCGGATAGTAAAATAAAAGCCACTTGGAATATAATAAAAATTGTAACACGTAAACATTCATTAAAAAATTACTCAAACACCCAATGTTGACTATTATGAAATTATCAAACCTCTTGAAGTTGCATAAATGTTTAATAAATTCATTTTGGATGTAACAAAAAAACTAAATATTAATTATGGAAGTAAAGATGCAGCACTAGAATTTCTGAGATCAAGTTTCACTAACGTAGTGCCCATATTTCAATCTAACTATGCCTTCTGAAATAAATAAAATTATTGACTCTTTTAAAATGAGGATCTCTGGTTATGATGTAATAACTACAAAAATCTTAAAATCATGCTCCTCACAAATTAGCATTCCTCTTGTTATTTATGCAATGAGTCTCCAAAGACTGGAATTTTCCCTAATAGGTTGAAATTCTCAATTGCTAAACCTCATTTCAAAATAGGCGAGTGCAATAATATTTCAAATTATAGACCAGTATCTCGCTTGCCAATTTTTTTGAAAAATTCTTGAAAAAGTAATGTTCAACGGACTGTATAAACACCTTGAGTATAAGCAACACACTTGTCAGTGACCAATTTGGATTCAGAAAGGGATTATCAACAAATAATGTAACTTATAAACCTACACATGAAATGTTGACTGCCTTAAATAAAAAAAAAGACATAGATGGAATTTTCTGCAAAGGCTTTTAATTGTGTTAATCATGACATTCTTATAGCTAAATTGGAGTTCTATGAACTAAAAAATGAACATTTAAGTTGGTTTGTATCATATCGAAATGAAAGAAAACAGAATGTTGAAGCAGTTAGTGAAATTTGTTATGTAAAACAAACTTTGAATTGGAAAGTAGTAACTCATGGAGTACCCCAAGGTTCAGTGTTAGGGCCTTTACTATTTGTGATCTTTACAAATTACCTCTCACTTGATATAAAGGACATTGCTAGTACAGATCCTTTTGCTGATGACACTAGTGTACTGGTGACCAGTACAAATTAAAATGAGTATATAATTAAATTAAATTGTTTTGAACTGTAGGTCATGTTGATTTAGAATGAACAAATTACCTGTGAATCTAGACAAAACAAAAGTTGTTAAATTTATAACATGTCATACGTAACATACTCAAATGGAAATTGGGATTAATGATACGTTATTACAAGAAATGGACAGCATAAAATTTCTGGGCCTTGAAGTTGACAGATGTTTAGATTGGAAAGCTCACATAAAGTGTTGTGACTTTGTGGGTTTGTAGAATTAAAAGGCAGAATTGCAGAAATTAAAAATCTCCTTTATTTTCATAGAGATACACTGCTCAATTCTCACGTAACATCACATCACATATACACAGTCTTCCAAGGTCGATGACAATAACAAACAGTGATAGCTGATTACATCAGCTCTCATTACAACAACACTCTTGTTACACAACTGTCTTTACAACAACAACATTCTCGTTCACAACACTGTTTCACAATTAACTCACTGTTTTACAACTAACTAACTTTGCGAGCCGTCACGTCCTTAAATACCTAATTTCTAACTCTAGATTGTTCTACAATAAGCCAGAACCCGAACAATCCCTATCAGTCCAGAAATTTCCAGAAGAATAAAGAAACCAAAGTAACTTAATCTATGCCGACGAGTCCTTTACCTCAGTTATCTCTGCTTGCCGGCGCTTGTTTACAATAGCCGCACTATCATTAACTGCTTAGCAAGGCTCATTATTACCATGGAACTTTATCCGCCAACTGTTTTCTTATTTGTGCCGAAACTTTTATGCCTGTTTCTGTGACAATATTTTACCTAAACTGAACTGTGCCTATTACACTATCTGAGAGCTGGTTAATATGTGTTCTATTGATACACTTAAATTAGAGTATCATACTTTAACTCTGTTATGTAATATGGAATATTATTTTGGGGTAACTCAGTAGAAAGTAAAACAAATATTTCTTAAGCAAAAGAAGGTTATAAGAATCATTCCTACAATCCATAGCAAACAATCCTGCAAATATCTTTTTAGAACATTGAAGATTAACCCTTCCTTGCATGTATATAGATCCTTAATATCCTTAATATAGATCCTTAACACATAGAACTACACTTTATTCCAAAGGAGTTAGATATTCAGCAGTCACTCTGTATAATAAACTACCGGCCAATCTGAAAAACATAAAATCCATGAGGTGTTTCAAACTATCGTTGAAAGAAATTTTATTAAGTGATTCATATTATGATATAAGTGAATTTCTAGATACACTGTAGCTGGCCATATAATTGTATATATTTGTGATGCATTTTAAATGCTGTGTAGTTGTAGAGCCATGCAACTATTTATGAGTTCATGCTTAGATCTTATTAATTACACTTGATGCAACTTATTTTTTATTTTTATACTTATATTATTTGTATTGTTCTAAATATTTGTATTGACGTATCCAATGTCATTGTATTGACTTATCGGATGAATAAAACTACTACTACTACTACTACTACTACTCAATGCCATGGACGGGATTTGAACCACGGATCTCCTGGTTTCCGTCCATTCGCTCTAACCCATTGAGCTATCATGGCCAACGTGCCATCCTGCCATTAAATTCTCCATTCGACTCGTATATTTCCCCAGTAAACCACTAGGGGCTCTCGCATCCGAGATACACCATTTGTGGTGATTTACTATTGTAAGTACTTGAGTCCCAGGCCTCATCATTTAACTCTTATTATTTTAGTTAATTGATGGAAATTAATCATTTTTTCACACTAGCCGTATATAGGCTAAGGTTTTTGATAGACAAAGTCAACATGAAAAATTCAATGCCATGGACGGGATTTGAACCACGGATCTCCTGGTTTCTGTCCAGTCGCTCTAACCCATTGAGCTACCATGGCCAATATCACTTATTTTTAATTAAGGGAAACATGTTTCAGGAACTAATTACTTCCAACCTCAGTTCCAGGGTGGTTGTCAGTATTTCTGCTCATGGGGTCGTGCTTTTTTGCGGGGGGGGGGGGGGGGGGCTAGGGGTTTAAAGAACTTCCTTGTAAAATGTCACCAGTTGGAACTTAAAAGTTAAACAATGAGCCTTTATTTTATCAAATTAAGAAGTTTTCCCATTCTATCAGTTCTCTTCTACCTACACTGTATTCAGTGAGTTCGTGTTTCTGTTGAAATATTTGGTGGAGTACTAAACTACCAATGGAGCAGAATGGACGTGCGGTACAGTTGTTCCCACGGAAGTGAGGAAAAAGGAACTAAGTGACATGGCAGCTACAAAGCAGACGAGAGAAGTTATAAAAATAATGTTTGGCAATGAGATTTAAGCAAGAATGGAGGAAGTGGGATAATATAGAGTTGGAGATTAAAACTAAATAGTTGGAGAAGGTAAAACCCAAGATGGAAAAAATGGAAAGAAGAATGGAAAAGTATGGAAGACTCCATGAGGAGATACAACTTAATTCCTGGGATAGAAAAACGAAAAGGAATTGGAGCATTTCAAGAGATACAAGAATTGTTAATGAAGAGGCTAGAGATGAAAATGCGAGGCTTCAAACTGTGAGACTCATTTAGAATTGGGAAATTGGAGGGCAAAAGAAATATATTGGTGAAATTCAGCAATACAGGATTTGTAACGGAAGTGTTAAAACAAACAAAAATCTAAGGCGAACATCTATCTATATTAACCCTTTAATGGACAAATTATTTTGCTACTTATGCCACTCTTGCAGTACCTGCTAAACCGGTTCTCATACTGCTTTCTGCAGTGCCTCAAAGCAATTGATTTGAATAGCCATGGTCATTAAAGCACTACACAATGGACCGGCCATGCATTCAAAGCCAAACGTCATGGTTCAAATCTCGGCAACTTCAATCAAATGTGCGGGTGGTAAAGGACGGGGAGGGCCCAACTAAAAAATCAGTGTGATGGCATGCTTGGATGTTGACAGCATATCATTTGACTGCAGTTGCTTGAATCCTGCCTTTTTATACTAAAAAAAAAGAACACACACACATACACACCACACCACACCACACCACACCACACCACACCACACCACACCACACCACACCACACCACACCACACCACACCACACCACACCCCCCCCACACCCCACACCCCCCCCCACCACCACACCCCCCACCCCACCCCCCCACCCCACACCACACCACACCACACCCCACACCACACCCCACACCACACACCCACCACACACACACACTACAATGTAATTGTAAAATTAATATAATATTTACAAAGTTGAATACTGGGTAATGTTGCTCCAGGGCAACACCACCCATTAAAGGGTTAAAAGGATCTTCCTTGTGAACAAAGAGAATAAAAGAGGAAGCTGATTGAAGAAAGGAGGATGGCGAGAAAACAAGATTCAATGCATTCATACAAAATGGCAAACTATGGGTTGATGGGTAAGTGGCTAAGCAAAGAAGTAGCATAAGGAACATCAAAGACACAGAGCATACGAATGTTGTTGATACAGCAGATTTAATGAAGTTGACTTCAGTATCCGGTGTGAATGTCCAGAATGCACTTGGAGTAAATGAAGTGTGCATTGATGGAGGGAAAGTGATGAACAATTTAAATGGTGGAGAAGAGTGGGAAATCTCAGAAATGGCAGTCGGCGGAGTGAAGAACAAAATAAAAAATGTAATTGCATTACATCGAGTACAGAGTGAAACAAGTATGAGAATTGAGGTGATTAAGAAATTGAACGAAAAAAGTGTGGTGATACAAGCGATCAACGAAAAGCAGAGTGAAACAAGTGTGGAAGTGCAAGGAATCAGGGAAAATCAGTGTGAAACAGGTGTGGGAATTCAAAGGGTTAGAAGAGCGTCGAAATTGAGGCAGGGGATATCGAGATGTATGAACATATCAGTAGGGCCTGGATCTACATGCACTGAAAACATCAAATATATGCATGCAAATATGCATTAAAAGTATAAAAATAGGCACTTATAAAGTAAATATTTTATTTTAATTCGCCAATACATGTCTCACTCCTTGCTAACTGACGTACATGTCTCACTCCTTGCTAACTGACGAATCACAGTATGTTAGCAAAAGTCTTTCGATGTTTTCAGAGGTTAAGGATTTTCTATTGTCAGACAGAATAAGTTTATATGCTGAAAATGATCGTTGACTCCTCAGAACATTCATCTGGCAAAGACTTTCTAATTCTACTTAAATACTTGTTGATATCTTGAATCTTCTTAGGCCTGGGTTTGAGCCCAGCACTACACTGAGTTTATTTTTAACTTTTTTCGCAGTTTCACCTAGGATGGCATTTAAAGAAGAAATTGTTTTGTCAGTCAATTGAAGAGACTCTTGTATGGGTGCATTGCGAGTCTCTAGACTCACAATAGCCTTTGAAAGAGAAGAATATGCATGGATAAAATTTAGATCTTGATATGCAGTTTCACATTCAAAATGCACCTTTGCTTCACGAACACATGCATATCATCAATACTTGTGATTACAGCTTAATTCTCCTGGTAAAGTGACACTGCAGAAAATCAAGTTCTCCATCTTTGAGAACTGGTTCCTGCAGAATTGACACCTCAGGCAGACATTCTTTGTGCAACTGTACATGAGCAGGTGCTTTTAAAAACATCTTTTTCCCACTTGATATTACTTTGTTAACTGATGGAAAGAGAGTGTGTATCTCTTCTGCAATACAGTGTAGCCCATGGGCTAAACATGTGAGATGGATAAGATTAGGAAAAAATACTTGAAGAGACTGAACAGCTTTTAACATATATGAAGCTGCATCTGTGACTAAGACATGCACCCTGTAACAATCGCTGGCCACAGAAGACGCAAGGAATCGTTGACAAATCTTTAATTCGTGCTGTGGTTGTTTTTTCTAATACTTTGCATGCAAGTAAATAAGGTTTGCTAGGTTCTTCTGGCCATAATTGTCCCACTTTGAAGTTTGCCATGTATCGGCCACATGAATTGATTGTTTCATCTACCGATATCCAGATACTGTTCCTCTTATGTCAGACTGTATTGAATGCAGGACAGAAGCATCTAGCAAAGGTAAGTAGTTTTTTTGTAAGGGTGAATTCATCCAGTATCTTTTGTCCAGCACAATATTTCTGTAGAAATGATTGTACATGAGGATTATTTAATTAGTACAACAGAATGTTGTTGGATGCAAAGGTTTTACAGAGGTCAGCGTAAAATGCATTACCTTCTGACTGGTTTCACTTGAGTCAAAAGTAGCTGTTGCAATTCTTGCCATTTTCTTTTGACCTGAGACGTGCCACTGTTTTTTATCACATTTTTTCACACAGTTGACAAAACACATGTTGCCATCACTTGAATAGTCACTATTGCCTGAAGTCCACTGTTTAATTAAGGAGGATCTGCTGCTCTTATCTTTAGGCATTTTCACAAAATCCCACACTATGGGTAGATGAATAAAATAACCGGCTAGCGCACGTGTCCTATTGACACAAAATTTTAGAGGCTACTGCACTGAATGCAGTGTAAGAAATCCTTTTCGTGGAAAGGGTCTGCAGTGTCTTAACTACCTGCATCTATAGTCAGGCTGAAAGTATGGTCCCATTACCACTTGGCTTAAAAATAGCAATGCTATTGTGCCAAGGGGTGT
Organism: Mantis religiosa; assembly: GCA_030765055.1. Lineage (NCBI taxonomy): Eukaryota > Metazoa > Arthropoda > Insecta > Mantodea > Mantidae > Mantis > Mantis religiosa. The sequence goes on from CM060950.1 coordinate 180,079,714, forward strand.
CCACCATATAGATTCATTAAATTGTTTGGTTTATTTAGAAATATCAGGTAATCGATCTTACATAAGATAAATAAATGCCAAATTTTGCATATGCCCTTTAAATATGCACTAACCCTCAAAATATGCATTTACATATGCACATATGCATTTTCCAAAAGTCTGGGCCCTGCATATCGGCAAGGAATAAACATAGCTTTTTTGGGTAAATTGTAGAAAGGAAGAAAGAGGTATAGGAACAGATATGAACGGATGTGATATGTACAAATTATGGAATGCTACTAGTGAAGTTAAATAATTAGCAATAGGAAAAGGGGATGCAAATGGGGTGATTGTAAGTGAGAAGCATTGAAAAGTGAGGTTAAGTGAATACAGACAGTGAAACAATAATAATACAAATCACATTGTGGAATTGCTGGAAATGAATCAGCTGATTTTCTTGCCAAAAAAGGTGCAAATTTAATTCAGAACAAAAGTAAAAACTTACCCTTTACATCCATAAAACGATTAATCAAAAGCAAATATAAAAACAAACAAAACCAATCAATATCTAACAAAGCCAAAGATAAAAAATGGAACATTTTAATTAAAAATCCAGAAATTATTCCAGAAATCCCACGTAAAGCTGCAGTAGCAAATTTTAGATTACTTACGGAACATGATTATTTGGCCAAACACTTAAACAGAATAGGAATTTATACAAGTTCAAATTGTCCTCTGTGCAACAAAGAAGAGGAAATGACTGAAGAACATCTTTTAACCTGTGAAGCCCTACCTGCCAGACCCACTACACAGAAATATTGGAGAGCAAGAGAGCTAATGGCTTCATTGCCAAAGCCTAGCATTTGAAAACAACAACATAATAATACAAAGCAAAAATGAGTGTAATAATTTACAGAGAGGGGAAAAAAATTATTAGATGTGAAAAATCTAGCACTGCAGAGAAATTAAATGAAAAGCAATAACTATTAAATGGGATAAACACATGTAAAAATGTAATTGTGTTGAAGGGCTGCCCTGTTAGCAAAAGGGCCAGGACCCAGCTGAGGGGTAGCCCAAGATGTATTTGTTTTAGTACTCAATAAATCATATCATATCATAAAAAAAGTATTTGCCTTTTCAAAAGTGCTAGTTCTTCTACTGCCACTAGTTCTTCTTATTTCAAATTTTTGCTTCAGATATGTGTTGTTTTGCTCTTGTCTCTTGAGATTTGGTTTTTATAGTACAGGCTATTTGCAATCATTGTATGCCTTCTGGTAGAATCTTGACTTGTTGTCTTGTGAGATTTTGTATCTTGATTTTTAATTTAACATAGTTTTAATGAGATAGCTCTCTTTCTGGAGCCAAGATGATGATATACTGTTTGAAAATCTTGACTTTGTTAAAAGCTGAGGAATGGTATGTTGAATGTTTGATTTTCTTCTTTGATAGAAACTGGCTGCTGGTATTTTTCATCTTCTTCCTAGGTTTTGCTAGCTTTCTGAAATCCATTTTCTGTAGTTATGCTTATTAATGTATTACAGTTTTTTGTTTACGCTGAAATATTTGCATGGGTGTAACTTCATTTCTCAGTTCTTTGATTGTACCAGATTAACATACTCTGTGTCTAGTCGATACTGGCTGAGGTTTTGTAACCAGATAAAGAAATAAATGTCATAGTGGTGCAAAATTATAATCAGACGTTAATAACTCCACAGTTTAAAGAAGTTTAAGTTAGATTTCAGTCATGAGTACAGACAAAATATGGGACTTTTCATGGCATTTATGTTTTGCTTTGTTAGTTTACTTTGGATTTAGGTATACACATTCTGTTCACACAGTGTTTTTTTTTAATTTACGTCCTCCAACGTTAAGTCATATCGGACGATGAATGAATTGGATGAAATGATGCTCAAATGAGTCCAGGGTCCATGGAGCTTAGAGTTACCCAACATTCGTCTTGAAGGACAAGGGAAAACCCCGGAAAAAACCTTACCCAGGTAACTCACCCTGACCAAGATTCGAACTCGGGACCTCTTGAACGTGAGACAGACACAGTGTTTTGTATTGTTAGCTACCACGTACATTACATTGGATGACATAGTATGAAACAACTCTTTATCCACATCAGGCCTGTGCTTATCTACCAAGATAGTCAATACATTTTGACTATCATGGAATATGGTTTTGCTGGTGTGCACAATGTATTTCAGATTATGGTATCTTCTTAAAAAGGCTTTCTGTTACAGGACATATTTTCTCATGGCCGTATGCACCAACATTGTTAAAAAAAACCTCAAGAGTTGTTTACATAAATGCAGTTAAAAGTTGATCGCGGTTAAGCTTACATTGTGGTGCACCATTGTCAATTACTGTTTAGCTGGTTGTGATTATTTGGCAGGCACTCGCTGCCGTAGAGCATACTGCTCGTTTCAAATGTAACTTTTGAGAAAGCTACCGAACATACCTAGAAGTTCACCGCTTCGTGTTCGTCATTTGTCATTTGTCCGCTTAGTATTTATCGAGGCAGAAACATGTGTGTAAACAGCTGTAGCAGAAATAGAGTATCAACATAATGGAAACCAAAACCAAGAGGGCTCCTAACTTCTCTGCATACGAAGCAGACATTTTATTAGATTGGCGTCTCACTTCAGAGACGTGATAGAGAATAAAATACTGGATGGAATTACTATAAAAAAGAAGGAAGTCACGTGAGAGCAGCTGGCCTTATGATTTAACAGTAGTCCAGGTAAGCAAAAAATGTTACATTATTCCAAAATTATGATTTTAGCTGAAGTATTTTAGTGGTCTATTTTTAGAATATGATTCTCACCAACTAACTTCCATTTAAACTTATAATTATTTATCAACAGTTCATAAAATAATACTGATATATCGCATGTGTAAAGAGTCCTGTGGAATGAAATTCTAGCACACTGGCAATGCTGATACATTGTGACAACTGATACAGTTGCTAATAAACAATATTTAATTTTTAACTTATGGATTTTTTATTATTAATGCAAAGCAAACCTGCTCTTGCAAAACAGGAAGAATAGGTTACCGATTCTTATATATAATCAGCATGATCTTCTCAACAGCAATTAATAACTGATATCCATTATTATATTGAGAGACATGCTTTGCAGCTTTTGACCTAATAAAGTGCTTTTGTTTTAGGGGTAACACAATGAAGTGCTTCAAAATTAAGAACATGCTATGATAATTTAAAAAGAAAAGCAAGAAAAGTAATTGCAGATGAGAAACTGGAGGTATAAAAGACAGGAGGAGGATAAAGGAAATGCACAGATATCGTACATCCCAAATTAAAAGAAATGCTTGGATCAATTGCAACACCACTACAGAACACATTGGATAGCAGTGCTGCATACCAGGCAGCAACAGCAGATGGTATGTAATAATCTTAACTGATTTTAGTGACTTATAACTAGAAAATGCAATGGTGCCATGGCTTATAGTGCTGGTAGCAACACTTTCATGGAGTTATCTGCAATGGATTAGTAACAAATCATTTTAATAACATTTGTATTTAAAAAGAGAACTGCATTTAATGAACTAGAGTAGCTACAAAATAAGAGTGAACATGTGTTGAACCAATATGGTTATTGTACTGTCTTGGCGTTGCCAGTTCCATGGCTAGCAGGTGACAGAGATGGAAGATATATCTGTCTTTGTCTCAGTGAATCCACCTAGCAAGTATCATACACATGCTGAGATGTACAGTGATACGGATGCTGACAGAGAAGTTAGCTTAATATTTCAGCATGTGTGTGAGAACATATACAATGATTATTGCATAATCAGAACCGTAAAACCTTGAACTGGAGAACAGTTCACTTACATAGCTCTCTTTCATATACACACAAAACAAAATGACTCAAATTGGATGCGTTCCACGAAAGAAGGTGTTTGATACAGTAAAACAAAATAGTGACATTTCAAGGATTTGTGAATATAGTTTCTATTTTAATGATGCCATATTAGTATACTGCCTGTAACAGACTTTAAACCAACTTTTGTTTCATTAAAATACTTAATAAATACGGAATATATGAATGTGTATTTATGAAGCATTTCTACACCATAAACCTCCTGTACTAATGTTGTGCATTGTGTGCAGAAATTTTAGTCTTGCAGCAACAGTATCGCTTCTTTGAAGCAGAAATTTGTGACCATCATTGGTTCTCCTATATTTGAATCCAAGGGATTTCAGAATATTATGCACAGAAGATACCGAATCCATATATTCTATTTTCCCCCTCATTAAATTGGTCAGCCTTTTGGCAGTTGGATATTCACCTTTGTCATATAAATCATAAATTGTTCTACATAAAACACACTTTTGAAAATTGTCTAAGCTGGTAGCACGTGGTTTAGCTGCTCAGTGTTTCCCTGGGGATCTAAATATGGAAACTCTCCTAATTTGGTAAACTGTTTGCCTTCTTTAACAATGTTTGTCACTCAATGAGCACTCACGTGACAAGCTTGTAACATAATTCTCAACTCTGAGTGAAAATTGTACTTTCGAAAATGTCTTTAATTGACATCTGTTTGAAAAAGGAATACACATTAACAAGAATATTTCCAGCCTGCTTGTGTAAAATCTTATGAGTTGTTTTGCAGTTACTACTAGGTGCACCAGTACTAGGCCTGCTAAGTGGTATATTTACTAACTTTGAAGAGCACGTGTTGACTCTTAAAAGATCACCACTTTACTGAATGCAAGGTACAAAATGTAACTGAAGCATAGCATGTGTGTGCTTTTCTTCATTGACAGTTAATGATTCTTTTTTTCTAGTCAGGCATCTTATCTTTCCATATCTCCAAAACCAGATGTGCTACAATCATGGGGTTTGAACAGTAATCCTAAAAACAAATTGCTCCATAACATCGGAATAACAAAATAATTTTGTAATTAGTATCTTCAGAGTGTGCAAAGAAATTAGTCGTATGGTTCGGCAAAATGAGCCAGTATGCATGCTTAACTGTACAACGTTGCACACACCGCATTGGCTAGTAGCGATAGAACAGCCATGCCTAGCCCCGCCTTATGTTCATTCCTATTTTTTAACTACCTTAACAAGGGAGTTATGTTTTGATGTTTTGAAATTGAAATATTTACATCATTTGATGAAAAATAATTCAAAATAATTAAAATGTGTGTTATAGTTTATTCTTTCTTGGGAATGGATCAAAATAACTGCTCTTGTACTGTCTGCTCACCATATTGTCGCGAACCCATTTTTGCGACGATGCGCTACCAGCAGACACAAAGCAACAGATAGCGCAGCGCAGAGATAAAAAGCTTGCCAAAACAGATAAAGATAGATAACTGGAAGGTTCGTCTTTCTAGTGCTGTGTTGATTGATGGAGAACATTCCACAAATATGTGGAACCATGAATGAACATATAAAAGGAAGCCACGGTTAGTTGAGCAGTCAGTAGTAATCCGAAATGATATTGTGTGCCTGCAGCTGTATTTTGTAAGTGAACTCTTATTTACGTGTGCAGAAGTGACGAGAGATTGTGTTGGTTTATGTTACGTCATCTTGCTGCCAAAGGTGTACAATGTGTATTTCTTCGGAAATGAAGAACATTTTGAATTTCTGCAAACGGGACTTGAATTCTACGAACCCACAAAGTCACAATTGGTGTCCAGGAGGGGAACATACGACAATGGACGCTGCATTGGCAAAAATTCTAGAAGAGCTGAAAGAAATGAGAACAGCGAATGACAACCTCGCTGCGAAAACAAAAGTGACAAATAACCTGACCACGAAAATGGCCGAACTAGCCACAGAAATTAAGGCCGAATTGACCACAGAAATGAAAACAGCGAACGACAACTTGGCCGCGACAATGACCGCCAAGATGACCGAAGTAAGCACAGAAATTAAGGCGGTGAACGAGGCTCTCGCCGCCAAATTTGAAGAGCAGTGAAGGAGGAAGGAGGAAGTCATGGAGCCGGGCAAGCGGATGGGTCAAGTGGACCAGTGCATCGAAGACCTGGCGAACCGCGTTAATGACCTAGAGGGAAAGGCTGACAGTAACTCCAAGTACCTGAACGCCATGGTGGAGGACATCGTCGGCAGGAGGTTGAAGGATTTAAAGGCCGACGCGACGGGACGTGACACAACAACTGCGCGCGTCAAACCACCAAAGTACGACGGCACGTCAACGCTGGAAGTCTTTCGCCGTCAATTCGACACAGTGGCCAAACACAACAAGTGGTCACCAGAGGAAGAGGTCGCACAGCTAATAGCCAGCCTCCAAGGACGGATCGCAGAGGTCCTGAACGCGGTCCAGACAGTGGCGGCGTCTAAGGACATATTGGAGGCCCTGGAGAACCGCTTCGGAAACCATCGCCTAGCCGCAGCCTATCGCAGCCAATTGAAGTCAAGGTCGCAGCAGCCATGGTAGACGCCGCAGGAGTTCACCCTGGCCAGTGAACAGCTGGCCAGCAAAACCTTGGTCGACCTCCCACCTGAATTCATATCCCGGGAAGCCGCCTACACCTTCGTCGACGGGGTACGAGACGAGATACGTCAACGCCTAAATTTCGGTGACTACAAGATCATCCACGAGGCGCTAACGGCAGCGTTGAGGATGGGGGCGGCCAAGGTGACGGCTACTCCGACATCGAGAACGAGGAGTATCCGCTACACTGGAGACCGAAGGCCAGCCGAGGGAATCCGGCGAAGACCTAGTGGCGTGTGTTGGGATGTGGCCAGCCTGAACACCTGGAGAGAGACTGCCTACACCAGGGAGAGCAGCCGGAAAGCGAGTAAAGGCCATCGTGGCGAGGGGCACGTCGGCGCCATCACCACCATCCCTCAAGTGACACTGCGCGCTGTCAGGTGACGGATGGATGATAGCCTCATCGCGGAAGGTTGGGTGAAGGGAGGCTGTGCGTTGGACTTGTGGTCACCGGTGCAGCCGTGACCATCATCAGGCCTGACGTAGCCAGGGATTTGCCATCGAGAAAACCGAGCCGACCATACCAGCTTGTGACGTCATCGTGCGACACCTTGCCTGCGGAGAAGGAGGCCCTGCTGAAGTTCACCTTGGGATGGAGTGCCGTGCGTCAGTGGGTGTTCGTCGCGAAGGTGGCTGAGGAGGTGATACTCGGACTAGATGCCCTCAGGAGCCATGAGGCGACGGTCGACGTCGGCAGGAAGATCCTGCGGCTCAATGGGGAAGAGGTGATACTCCGGCAACCTAAAGAACACCTTGGAATCTGCAGGGTCGTCCTGAGGGAAGTCATGGTTGTCCCCGCGAGAAGCGACGTGTTGGTGACGACGTGACTGGAAGGCCTGCGGACCAAGAACATGATGCTGGACCGGAAGACACCTGTGCAGGGACTCTGTGTAGCCAGAACATTGTTACCGGAGATGAGGTGCTGGTGAGGCCGCTCAACCTGACAGACACAGATCACGACGTCCAGGCCGAGACGGAGTTGGGGACGTGCGAGCCCATGGTCAGCATAACATCAATCGACAAGACACATGAGCCGGTGCCGACGCAACTCCTGGGGCCCCGGCTGGAAGGACTACTGGAGAGGGCGGCCGCAGAACAGCTGGAGAAGGTTCGACAACTGTTGGGAAAATACCACCTTGTCTTCAGCCAAGGCAGCAGCAAGTACGGCCGCACGGACCAAGTGTTTCACCCTATGGACACCGAAGACGCTAGGCCTATTCGGCAACCACCTAGAGACGTTCCGCTGGCAAAACAAGCGGAGGTACGGGACATTTTGGAGGACATGAGATCCAGGGGAGTGATTGAGGAGTCTGACAGCCCTTAGTGTTCCCATGTAGTCTTGGTGACGCAGAAAAACGGTGAGATACGCTTCTGCATGGACTACAGGAAGCTGAACGCTGTCACCAGGAAGGATTGTTTCCCCTTACCTCGAATTGACGACACCCTGGACACGCTTGCTGGTGCGCAGTGATTCTCGACCCTGGACCTGAAGTCAGGTTTCTGGCAGGTAGCTCTGGACCCGAGAGACAAGAAGAAGACCGCATTCTCGACAGGCCAAGGGCTTTGGCAGTTCACAGTTATGCCCTTTGGTCTCTGCAGCTCACCAGCTACCTTCCAACGCCTCATGGAGTCGGTAATGAGTGGACTGACTTATGACGCCTGCCTGCTATATCTGGACGACACTACAGACTGTGACTGACCACTCCACCCTAACCTGGCTACTCAGCTTTAGAAACCTGGTAGGCCACACAGCCCGTTGGGTCCAGAGGCTGCAGGAGTACGTCTTCACCTCTGAACATGGTAGAGGGAAGAGCCACGGCAACGCAGACGCCATGTCCCGAAGACGCTGCGCAGAATGCTGCGGCCAATGCACAAGAGCGGAAGAGAAGGAGCGTGCCGCAGCTGTCAGTGTGGTCACGGCAGTGCCTGCGAATGGCTGGATAGTGTAGACCTGAGGAGGGAGCAGCTGGCGGACGACGACTTGGGGCCACTCTTGAGGGAAGTGGAAGCAGGGACAAGACCGTCCTGGGAGGACATCGCACCAAGAAGTGCCACACACAAGTCGTACTGGACCCAACGGAACTCATTAAAGATCAGAGAGAGCTTGCTGTTCATGGTATGGGAATCACCTGATGGGAAGACGCAGAGACAACAGTTGGTACTTTCCTGGAGTAAGGTCTCGGAGGTCTTAGAGGAAGTGCACGCCGGTGCTTCGGGAGGACACCTGGGAGAAAACCGAACGATCGGCGAACTCTGAGAGCGCTACTACTGGCTGAAGCTCCTAGCAGACGCTGTGACGTGGTGCCGTCACTGTCACGTGTGCGCGGCGGGTCGCGGCCCCCAAACTAGGAGCCAGGGTCGTATGAAGCAGTACAACGTCAGAGCGCCATTCGAGCATATCGCTGTCGACATAGCTGGACCATTCCCAGTATCGCACCGAGGCAATAAGCACCTGATGGTGGCCGTGGACTACTTCACAAGTGGCCGAAGGTGTATCCGAACCAGGAGGCGAAGACAATCACAGACTGCCTCGTGGAGCAACTGTTCTGCCGTTTTGCGGTGCCGTTAGAGCTCCACAGTGATCAAGGCACCAATTTTGAGTCTAACCTGATGAAGGAGGCACTGGAAAGACTTGAAATGAACAAGACCCGCACAATCCCCCTACATCCGCAGTCGGACGGCATGGTGGAAGGGTACATCAAGACCTTAGAAGAACACCTGAGGTAGGTCGTGGCCAGCCATCAGCTAGACTGGGACATCAGGGTGCCACTCTTCCTGCTGGCCTACCACTCGTCAACACACGACACCACTGGAATGACACCAGGCAGCTTAATGTTCGGCCGAGAGTTACGCCTCCCTTGTGACCTGGCTTTTATGAGCCCTCCGGAAACGAAACAGCCAGCAATCGAGTATGTGGAGAACCTGGTGGACCATCTTCACCACATGCATAAGATGGCTTGTCAGAACATCCAGAAGGCAAGCGACCGAATGAAGACCCGATACGACAGGCAAGCCAACAGCCAAGGGTTCCAGCAAGGTGATCTGGTCTGGTTGTACCACCCTACCCGGACCAAGGGACGCTGCCCGAATCTTCAACAGCGCTAGCAGGACCGTACCGGGTGGTAAAGAGGATTAATGACGTGGTCTACTGCATCCAGAAGGTGCCCCAATTTAAGATGTTTGTGGTACACCTGGATCGTCTGGCCGACTACGATGGTGCTGCTCGGGACGACCAGCCTTGAGGAGGGAGCAGTGTTCCGAACCCATTGTTGCGACGATGCGCGGTCAGCAGACACAAAGCAACAGATAGTGCATCGCGGAGATAAAAAGCTTGCCAAAACAGATAAAGATAGATAACTGAATGGTTCGTCTTTCTAGTGGCGTGTTGATTGATGGAGAACATTCCACAAATGTGTGGAACCATGAATGAACATATAAAAGGAAGCCACGGTTAGTTGAGTAGTCAGTAGTAATCCAAACTGATATCGTGTGCCTGCAGCTGTGTTTTGAAAGTGAACTCTTATTTACGTGTGCAGAAGTGACGAGAGATTGTGTTGGTTTATGCTACGTCATCTAGCTGCCAAAGGTGTACAAGGTGTATTTCTATGGAAATAAACGGTAGCGTGGTGGTAGCATGTCTGCCTCACGTTCAAGAGGTTCCGAGTTGGAATCTCGGTCAGGGTGAGTTACCTGGGTAAGGTTTTTTCCGGGGTTTTCCCTTATCATAAAAGGCGAATGTCGGGTCACTCTAAGCTCTATGGACCCTGGGTTCATTTGAGCACCATTTCAGCCATTCCATTCATCATCCGATGTGACTTAATGTTGGAGGAAGGAAATTACAACAACAACAACATCTATGGAAATAAAGAACATTCTGCAAACTGGACTTTTGAGTCTACGAACCCACAAAGTCACAATGTGAAGGCAAGCGGGGCATGAAGAGGGAGAGGGATTTGAACTGTTTATCTGCTCTGGTAGTGGATCTGTTTACTATGAAATGAGTGTATGAGATGCATATGACTCTCCCATGCTGTCAGATCTAATACTCGTATTAGTAACTGCAATTATAGGTATTATGTAATGTCTGCCGACCACATGAAGCAGGCAGAGCTTAAAGAGGGAGAGGGGCTTGAACTGTTTATCTGCTCCATTAGTGGATCTATTTACTACAAAATGAGTGTATGAGTGTACATATGAGTCACGCATGCTGCCAGTTCTAACGCTTGTTTGAGTAACTGCTGTGATAGGTATTATGCATGGATGAGTTATGTGACAACCTTGTGTATTTTCATAAACCTAGCATCCTTATCGTATCCAGAAGGCGAGTGTAAACACTGCAAAAGTGATTACATTACACATTCTTCTGCCTTACTTTCTTGTGGTGGACAGACATTGGATGCCATTTGCATTAGTCATCATCTATTTTGCTATGTAATGCACTCATTAATGCAACTGTTATTTTTGTAGTGGTATACTTATTTATTGCTGCATTTGTAAGAATGATTAATATTTACATAGGATATTACATTGATCTCACATTGGGATACCAAAGAGAATACATTTTATCCTACTGCTGAACTGGGCCCTGGTGCTTGTGCAATTGGGACAGCTTTGTCTTTTCATAACCAACAGTAATGAGCTAAACAATTGCTATGAAATGAAGCAGTTATATGTCTACATGTTATAGTAATGTTGGCTGCTAGAGTTTCAAATCTTACATGTACACATATATGTGAATAGTTATTACAAGCACTTTTGTTTTTCTCTCTGTTACAGATGTTACAGAGCTCACAGAAAGTTTGGAAAGTTCCATTGTTGTAGTTCCAGTAATAGAAATTGAGGTAAGAATTCACTCCATTTTGATTTCATATGTGATATATGGTGTTGTTTTCTAACACCCAATGGTTGACATTAGTCTTCATGCACTCCAATATTTTTCATAATCATTGTACATATATATTGTGAACTGATGTACATTTTTCAAGGTGATTATAGTTCATTTTTAGACTGCACAGTGGACAAACTGAGGACTACAGTCTGATTTTTGAAAGAAGATACATGACAGCTGTCAAGCAAGGAATGCAAAGGGTAAGAGGAGAAGGTCATTGCTATGGAAATGTAAACAAAGGTTGCCAGATTGGTTACTCTGGTGAATCACATACTCCTCAGGTCAGTTATTACTAGTTGTTTGTGGGAAACAGAGTTTGCTTGGGTGTTCAGTTGCGTTGTGTATTGTTAGCCTACTTTATGAAAACAATTAAAGTATGTTCTCATGGAAGTAAGATGTAGTAGCAGTAGGATTAGAGATAGATGGAGGATTCATGGCCCAATCAAAGATCAGTTTACGGTTGGGTTGTTGCATTCCATATCAAACTAGAGAATTTGTCTGTTCTCTTAGGGAATTCTTTGAACAGGAAGACGAGAGTTTGCTCTTTATCAATGAACAGCTTATTTCTTTCAACCAATCACGACAGTCCCATATCAGTAGACATGCTTGCATGTAAGAGAATTCCTGTGGGTCAAAATTCTTGCATATTGGCAGCATTGATATGAACATGACAATTGACAAATTTGTTAACAGTTGTATATTGTGATACTAATGTGGTAAGCACTTTATACGGAATGAGGAAAGGATTTAAAAAGCCTTGTTATGTGCTTACCACATGTGTCTTGCATGCTATTTTTTGCACTATGTGTATTTATATGAATCTCAATTTTAGTAGTTAAGATATTAGCTGAAATATTAATATAATTATAGGTAAATGTTAGATTTTATAACGCGCATTGCCTATATGTGTTGCTATGGAGAAATAGTTACTGCATTGGTGCGGGAATGTCAACTTATGATGCATAGCAACAGTAATGGTAAGTATGGAATATTAGTTCCATAGTACAAAAATTATATAAAAGCGTGCACATATGTGAAGACGCTATAATGCAGTCAATGTGTGAACAACTTATTTTTGTTCTTAAAATAGGCTAATACGGATTAAATATGGATGTCTTTGTTCAGATGTGATAACCTCGAATGCTTGTTTATATTTCATGTGTTGAGAGGGTAAAGCTATGCATAACTCAGTTCTAGGTAACATTGCAGCACCCCACATGGAGAAACAGATGACCTTCACGTATCTTCTTTTAAAAATCAGGCTATAGTATATTCCAGTTCTGTGTTAAATGTTTAGCCATACAATCATGTCCTGTTAATAATCAGATGGCTGCAGCTGCTGTTTTCCTAGGTAGATCTGGTATTACTTTTGGATTCTGGGCAAGAACTTCCCACTTTTTCCTCGAGATATTGTAATGTTATTGTTTTTGTTGAAATTTTTATATTGGTTTTGTATTAGTTGTTTTACAGAATCAAATGTTAATTTTCTAGCTGGTCCATATGTTAGAAGGCATGCTTTCTTGGCCAAGTTATTTGCTGCCTCAATACCATGTATAGCTATTCTAATACTATTGTTTTGCTGCTTTTGAGTCTATAATAAGACAGCATTTTTAAAATGTTTAATATTATGTAGAAGCTGTCGTAAGGTTTTTTTTTTTTTTTTTTTTTTTTTTTTTTTTTTTTTTTTTTTTTTTTTGTAATTTACATCCTCCAACATTAAGTCATATCGGACGATGAATGGAATGGGTGAAATGATGCTCAAATGAGTCCGGGGTCCATGGAGCTTAGAGTTAGCCGACATTTGTCTTGCAGGATAAGGGAAAACCCCGGAAAAACCTTATCCAATTAACTCACCCTGACCGAGATTCGAACTCAGGACCTCTTGAACGTGAGGCAGACATGCTACCACCATGCTAACAAGGCGGGCATCATAAGGAATGCCTGATTGCTTCAATTTCTCCATAATAACTTGTTCTATATTCTAAGGATTTAGAAAAGAAAAAAAGAGAACATGTTGTTGCTACTTCTGCACCTTTTTCTTGAGAGGTGGTTTATATTATATTCTACTGTTGTTGATATTGTAGAGTTGGGTTTTATTTGTAAATTTTCTATTGAGTGGGGTATGTGATATATGCAGTAATTTCATAAATTTATAATTCCAGCAGTCAAGAGCTCAATATTTGCAATGACTTATTTTTCATCTATCAAATTACTATTTGTAAGGTTTTGCGATGAAAAGAATATGTTAATAAAATTAATACTCTTGTGATTAAAAATAGTTATTATGTAATACAATTTTCGAACTTATAAACTAGTCTAATGCTTTAACAAATAAATTTAACATTTTGGGACCTTTTTCACTGATAAATATATTGTGCCATTCTGTTAATTCTTGTTTGCTGATGTTTTTGAATTGCTAAGAGCTTTATTTCAAGTTCAAATAAAGATTATAAAAAATGCCAAATAACAAATGTTTTTGCTACAGTTTAAGCTTGTTCCAATCCATGCTTTTATGCAGCTTTTCAGTATTACTAATGTAGAAAACTTATAAAAATAATATTACAAAATCCTAAATCCAGAAGCAGGAAAACTTGACATACAACAATCTGGAAATCAAAATTCTAATGTAAGATTACAATTTTCTGCCCCTGGTTTACTCTCTACAAATGGTAATTATATTTAAATGAAATGCTGTGTATGTATGGAGTGCCTTTTTGTTCTTTCCTTTCCTAATCGCAGAAAGGCAGTATTTTTCTTAACCACATTTGGGCATGTGCACCAATCTCCTTAAATAATAACTTTGCCTGTAGTAGAGCTATATTTATTACATATAAAACATGTATATTAAATAAAAAAGTACAATAATTTAGAAAAGAGTACAATAATTAAAAAAAAAAAAAATACTTATATGTTACTGATATACAACTGCATTATGGTTTCTCTTATTCTCTCACACACACAGTAATAAGCTATTTGAAAGCAAATTAACACTTTTTTTCTTTGCTACAGTAATTCCAGCTACATGAAGCAACACCAGCTTCCATGCAGCAGAAGAAGCTGAGATCCATGTGCTCAACTCTACGCTGAAAACATGGCAGCAACGCAGGATGGCACCCAAACCAAAACCTACAACAAACACTGTAGTTGCTTGTGAAAATAGTTGAGGTTCTTACGTCACAGTTGGACTTCATTAAAAAGGAGCATGAAAAGGAAATGGAAATCAAGAAGTACAAGTTATTGGTACTAAAAGAAAAATTGAAATACTGGAGAAATAAAAACTGTAAATTATCCTGATGAATAAGTATACATACATACCTTAACTGAAGTGTTGATTTATTATTGCCTGTCGCACTGCTCTTCCTGACACTGCATCACTACATTGTATTTGATGTTCTGCTGGAACAGGATCATTTTCCTCAATGTCTGCTCCCCTGACTCGTTGCAGATGGTGTAGCAAGCAGCCTTTGAATTTCAGGATCTTGAGGAGGTTCCTCGAAACTGAAACTCCTGGTGATGTTTTGCAGCACTGCTGTGGTTATGATTATTGACATAGCATTTTGCAGGTCACATTCTAACCCCAATGACAGTATTGGAAACCTCCTTTTCCAAACTTCATACTGCCTCTCCACTGTGTTTCTGGTTCTTATATGTGCATTGCTGAAACATTGCTCAGCAGCAGTTTGTGGGTTTATAATCGGGGTCATTAAATATGACCTGCAACCATAGCCACTATCTCCTAGTAAATATCCATGAGGCATTTCTCCATTTTCAAACCTTGCTCTTTGGCTGGAGTTTCTAAATATAACACTATCATGCACCGAGGCTGGCCATCTTGCAACAATGTCCCTAATAAGTAAATTATGATCACTCACAGTTTGGCAATTATGTGAAAAATAACCTTTTCTGTTTCCATAAACTTTGCCAGTTTTACCTCCAGGCCACATTCAATCTATGGCTCTAAGTACTCCTGGAAAACCACTAATTGCACTAAAGATATCAATGACAACCCTTACATCAGCATTACTTGCCGGATTTTGTATATAATTACATCCAATAGCGGCTATTGCTCACTACTTACTGTTTATAATATGCAATGTTGTGATTTGATGAGTATATGACATGCTGCCAATTAGTACATTATGTGCACCTGTTGCATGAAATCTTAACGTTGTTAACACTCGATTCATAGGTAATATCGGATTATTTCTGTTTGTTGGGAATTCTAACCTATCACACAATTTGTTCACTAACTACCACACTACTTCCTTGGATAATCTGAATCTTTCTTGAAATTTCCTATCATTCATATCTTCAAAAGGATTTCCTCTATTCACTATAACAGGCATGTAGTTAATGTCACCACTGTGAATGTATTTCATGTATAAGAACTCGGCCTTGAAATTGTCGTGCTCCAAAACATGAGCCACCATTTTACAATTGCGAGCCAAGATAATCGACGATAATTGGCAGTTCACTGCCTGTTAGAGTTAAACGGTGATGAAAAACTGAATGAAGTTTACCATTGTCGATGCACCACAAATGACTGCTCATCGCAGTAAAGTCAGTATTTTACCGCGGGGAAATCTTGATCGAGATTGGTGCACATGGCCGCCAATCACCCAAGTAGGTAGAATGAGAATTTTTGCCTAACATGTCACAGTAGTTAAATGTCTCTAATGCAATTAAGTTAGGTGCATGATTCATGTTAGGGACCTTTAAAAGTTATAATTATTTCTCCTAAAAGGTATATTATTTGTCATAACATACATGCATACTGTACATACAACTTAGTAGTAAATCTCTGCCAGTGTAGTGATTTTGTTTATTATTACTAATGGAAAATATCTCGACAAATACTTCTGGATCCAGACTTCTGAGTGATATAACGGGTCATCAAGAAGTCACTCTGCAGATGTAAGGAAGATTCTACTGCCTTAGAGGTGGGAATTCCAGTGGCAGCAGTGGTTATCATAAGCATATAGTTATAATGTTTTGTGTCATTGCTTAAAAATATCTGTTAGGTTCACATATGCAATTCACCTCATAAACTTGTCAGTTCTCACAGTAACTACTTATTTACTAGTAGCCAGTGATTATGTATGATAAATTTGCTGTAAACAATAACAACCAGAAGTCTTGTGTGGATGTGCTCTGGGGCATTATTCCTAAAAGGGTTAAAGAAAAACTTTACAGAAAGATGTATTTTGAATGGGAAAATAGATAATTAATTTTCATTGTTTAATAGTCAAAAATTTTGGAGAAGTATAGTCTAAGAAGGAAAATATGGTAAATTATCATAGTATGCAGTAACATTTAAGTTATTGGCAAACATAAGGGTAAGCAACGTAAATAAGATGAGGATTTTATAGGAAAGGTAAGGGATACATGAATGAGAAGTTTAAAGAATAAATATAAGATCAATTTCTAAAGATGGCGGAAGGCTTGCTCTCAGTTATTATATTGAAATAATGATGTCAGTGGCAATTCTCAGTCATCAGATGAGATAATCAGCACAAATAACACCTTGGAGATAAGAAGAAATGAAGGTGTTGCAGGGTTTGGTAAGCTTTGCCGGGAAAACGATGTTATCATGGGCTATGCAGACAGGACGCTACGGGACAGTGAAACAATGTCAAATCATATCACTTAATGTTGTAATCAACATGCTAAATAGGGATCTTCAAACAGCACTTCAAAAGATTAGTGCCCTTGAGGAAGAAAATGCTGCTTTAAAACACAAAATCAACAGAGAGCAATTGAAGGAGAAGAAAACAGTGACTACAAAACAGCCCAACTACGACAAACAATGGAAGGATGCGAAACACGTGGTGACAAAAGAAGATTCTGTCCAGTACTACTGGGCACTGGAATCGCCAAATTTGGTCAGCAATAATAGGTTTGAAGTGTTAAGTGAAGTGAATGATTCTAGTAACCCTCAATCTGTGAATATGCAAAGATCTGCATGCAGTGAAAAAATAAACAAAAAACGTGTTTTAGTGATTGGGGATTCTATGCTGAAGTTTTCTGAAGAATTATGTCGGGATAAGGGCTTTGAAGTCAGCTGCTTTCCTGGTATAAAAATAGCTGAATTGCAGGGTAAAGTGAACCAGATGAACTTAAAGGAAATGAAACCAGAGGTGGTATTGGTGCTTGCAGGTACAAACAATATCAAACAGGGAAGAATGGCTGAAGAAATCATGGGGGAAATGATGGATTTAGTGCAAAATATTAGGACAATCAAATAAGACCAAAATTATCATAAGTGGTGTGCTAAGTAGGTTTGATTTTAGCAAAAATAGAATGATCAGAATTAACCAGGAGCTTGATGGGTTATGTACTACCAAGAACTGTTTAATGGTTGGTGGAAAATTATGGTTGGATGCACGGGACTTTGGGAGGGATGGGATACACTTGAATCGGAGAGGGTCATACAAATTTGGTCAACTACTCTGTAAAACAATTAGCTCCCCAATTAAGGAAAACTAGAAAGGGGTGAGGTGAATGCATTGGCTCATAAGCAGAATACCTCAGAAAGAAATAATTCATGGTCAATAATCTTAGATGAAGGAAATAAGTGTAAGTTTTTGTGTACATCAGAAAAGTCAATATGGTTAATACATCTAAGTGTATAATATATAAGCCAGAAAATGGCAGCCTGTGAATATTTATTGAGTAAGTATTCACCAGATATTGTAGTATTTACTGAACATGGTCTTAATAATGAACAATTTAGTCTGTGTAAATTTAATAATTATGACACCATAAGTAGTTTTTCCAGGTCCCTACACAAGGGACGGGGGGGTAGGTATGTTACTTCGAAGATCGTTGAATGCCTCAGTCATAGATGTAAGTGATTTTCAGAATGAGAAATTATTTGAGGTTGCAGCCGCCTTAAAGCTAGAAGCTCACAAACAGATCATAGTAGTTCTAGGGATTTACAGGTCTCCGAGCTCTGAAACAGACTTATTTATTACACAGTTAAATGAACTTTTATCAGAATTGTCTGAAAAACATAAACATATTATAATGGCAGGCGATTTTAATATAGACTTAAATGGTAATGATAGTTCTTACAAAAAATTAACTGATGTATTTAATAGCTACAATATTGATGATCTAATACACGATCCAACTAGAGTAACTGCAGTAACATCTTCCAGTATTGATCATGTTGCATCAAACCAAATTAATGTTAAAATTAAATCATGCAATATTAATACTTTTATATCTGATCATTATGCCCAGTGCATAGATTTTATAGGCATAAATGGAAAAAAAGCACAAAACGGATCAAAAACTTCCCGCGATATGAATGCGAGCTGCGTTATGCAATTAATTGAGGCATTAGGATTGGATATTTGGGGTACTATTTATTCGGAGATAATGTAAGTGAAAAATGGGAGGAATTAAATGGAATTTTTAGAATACATTTTAATGCTTGTTGTCCTATAAAAGCAAAAGTTATGTATAGGAACAAAGTTACAAGAGTTAAACTTGATTTAGAAACAAAGCTTAAAGAGAAAATGAAGCATTATTATGAGCTACATAAAGCAACAGGATATGAAAACTACAAAAATAAATATAAACAGGCTAAAAAATGTTATTTAGCAAGCATCAGTAACCTTAAAGCTAATGTATATAAAGAAAAAATAAACAATTCTGGCAACATTTCTAAAACAACTTGGGGTATAGTTAATGAGACTAAGAGAAAATTGCCCATTTCGAAAAATCTTGAATTGGACCTAAATGGATCAGTACAAAATGACCCTCTTAAACTCTGTGACTATATAAACAAATTCTTTCTAGAAGTTGCAACCCATTCAGATAGTCAAAGAATCTTATCCAAATTTTGCACTACAGAAATCTATCCATCTTGTTTCATTAATCCAGTAACAATAACCCAAATAATAAATATAATAACTAAATTACCAAACAAAGTTGCTAGGGGATGGGATGAAATAAATACAGTAATTCTGAAGCAATGTAAGCATGTTCTTGCAGGTCCTCTTGAGCATCTTATCAACTATTCGATTGCAAAAGTCAGTTCCCAGATTGCCTAAAATTATCTTTAGTTAGACCTATTCATAAGCATGGTGATACTAAGGACATAAATAATTACAGGCCAATTACACTAACTTCAGAATTAGGCAAAATCTTTGAAAGGGTTATACTACAGAGATTAATGTAATTCTTAGAAAATAATAAAATAATTTCAAACTCACAACATGGATTTAGGAAACATTATTCAACAATTTTGGCCATTAATGAATATACAAATAATATAAAAAAGCACTTGGAAAACATAGAAAAAACTGCAACATTATTCTTTGACCTTACTGAAGTGTTCGACTGTGTAGATCACAGTATACTACTAAATAAATGAGAAGCATATGGAATTAGGGGCTTAGCTAAAGATCTAATTAGTTCGTGCCTTATTGAGATAAAACAAGCAACACAAATATACTATAAACAGGGAAAGTTAACAATAAAAAATACGTTCAGTTTTAAAACCTAATTACGGTGTTCTGCAGGGTTCTTTGATGGGTCCTCTCTTATTTATACTGTACGTGAATGACATACCTAACAATGATCAGAGTAAAGCATTATCATATGCAGATGACACAACAATTGTATGCTGGGGCACCTCAATTCTAGAATTACATAACACAATGACAAACTATTGTCATGGGCAAGCCTAACTGAATCTAAACATTACACAAATGCCCATAACGTGTGGGGGACTAGCTCAGGAACTACTCGCACTTTACCTGCAACAGGTACCGGGCAAGGATCTACATTTAAAGAGTAACTCGGCCAATTCAGAAAATGATCACAATTTAATTAAACAGAGAAGGAATCAAATACAATTTACCTTAGTTAACCTTGTCACTAAAGTACGGTGAAACCATCGTCGTTCCGGGCAGAAGTAGCAAGGTGAAGACACACAGAGAGAGCCCCTACTTACATCCGTTGCACTCCGAGGGTGAACGTTATATCCTCGACAAAGGAAGCTTCTCTCCACTCAGCTTGGGGACTTTCCCTCCACCCCACGCATAAAAGGAATTTCCCCTATCCATGCCCATAGGCGAGTTGCCACATGCTCTTCAATGTTTAGCTGGCTACTTCTATACAAAGAAAATCATAACGTCTGCAGAAACCCTATCCATATATATAAATATACTTTCCACTAACAAGGCTGACGCAATCGAATGATGTAAAGCTTTAAGAACTCTGTAACAAGAATTGCTACCACCTCTGAAGTATTGGTAGCCTATTTTACTGGTAGATTAATTAAAGGATATTAGAAATGTCTTCACTTTGCCACACTATTGAATCACTCTTTAATTATTTTTGGGAGAATAATTTGAAATGTAACATGTCTAAAACAAAGTTAATACAGTTTAATTTTAGGAATTTAAATAATGAACAGGACTCCATAATATCAGATTACAACATACATGTTACAAATAAACATAAATTTCTGGGCATTGTAATAGATCAAAAACTTAAATGGTCAGAACATATTCAGTACATCTGTGGAAAAATCAGTAAGTCATTGTACTTGCTTAGGCACTTTTCTAATCTATTAGAAGAAAAAGAATTAAAAATTATCTACTATGGTATCATATTTCCTCATCTAGTATATGGAATTGAAATTTGCAGATGTAGTGCAAAATCAAATATATATCTGTGTGTGTGTGTGTGTGTGTGTGTGTGTGTGTGTGTGTGTGTGTGTGTGTGTGTGTGTGTGTGTGTGTGTGTGTGTGTGTGTGTGTGTGTGTGTGTGTGTGTGTGTGTGTGTGTGTGTGTGTGTGTGTGTGTGTGTGTGTGTGTGTGTGTGTGTGTGTGTGTGTGTGTGTGTGTGTGTGTGTGTGTGTGTGTGTGTGTGCGTGCGTGCGTGCGTGCGTGCGTGCGTGCGTGCGTGCGTGCGTGCGTGCGTGCGTGCGTGCGTGCGTGCGTGCGTGCGTGCGTGCGTGCGTGCGTGCGTGCGTGCGTGCGTGCGTGCGTGCGTGCGTGCGTGCGTGCGTGCGTGCGTGCGTGCGTGCGTGCGTGCGTGCGTGCGTGCGTGCGTGCGTGCGTGCGTGCGTGCGTGCGCGGGTGGGTGGGTGCGTGCGTGCGCGGGTGGGTGGGTGGGTGGGTGCGTGCGTGTGTGATATTTAGTAACAGTGACGTTAAAATTAATCTGTAAAACTATTTGTAGGTGGTTTATTGATACTCGTCACTTACTTTTTTTATATTAATGAGGGACTAGTTTCAAAGGCATTTGCCTCCATTTTCAATCTCTTTCCAACTGGCATCTGTTGTTGTCTGCTCTCTCTCTGGTGGTGGAACTATGAACTTTTTTGTCAAATTATCTACTGGTGGGATTTACCCATTAAAGTACTGCACTGAAACCACAAATAAAACTCTAAAAGAAAGCAAAATAATCAACAAAAAAGAATTTCACAAAATTAAAGTACCGGGTGTCCATAAATGAATATCGGGGTTTTAACGCTTTATAACATTAATTTTATTAAACTTACAGTAAGCTCGTATATAAAACTGTTTGAGTTGCTCTTTCATGTGACATATATTTCATTACTGTAAGTTTAATAAAATTAATGTTATAATGTTATAATGTTATAATGTTATAAAGCGTTAAAACCCCGATATTCATTTATGGACACCCTGTAGATAATCCAACATTACCAAGAGTCGAGATTTAACTGTATACCAAGAGTATATGGGCTGCCAAAAATTCATAAAACAGGGAAAGGCATGAGACCTATCACTAGTAGCATAAATGCCCCCACATATAATTTGGCCAAATGGTTACTAAATAAATTCAATAGTTTCCCAAAATTCTAAAGTGCAAATTTAAAAAACTCTTTAGATTTATTAGGAAAAATCAAAGATATACATTTGGACAAAAATGTCAGACTGGTTTTATTTGATGTTACATCTTTATTTACAAGCATACCAACAGAAAAATTACAGACTGTATTAAAAAAAATGGCTAACCACAATAGAAATGGAAGCAGTAGAAGCAGAAGAATACATTTCTCTAACAAAAATATGCATTGAACAAAACTTCTTCAGCTTTAATGGAAAACACTACAAGCAGAAATCAGGATTATCAATGGGCAATCCACTTTCACCTTTTTTGGCTAACTTATTTATGAGTGCATTTGAAACACAAATTAAAAAGTCCTTCCCATTGAGCTTCAAAGTTTGGTATAGATATGTGGACGACATCTTTGCAATTGTACTGAATAAACATTTAGAAGATGCATTAAAATTACTCAATCTGCAAGAAAGGACTATAAAATTCACAATAGAAAAGGAAATCAATGGACAACTCTCTTTCTTGGATCTAAATATCATCAGGAATGACACAAAAATAAAATTTGGAATTTACAGGAAACCAACACATTCAGAAAATTACATAAAAAATAATAGCCACAACCCAATTACACATAAACATGCAATAATAAACAGCCTTACACACAGACTAGTCAACATACCCATGGAAAAAGAAGAATATTTCAAAGAACAAAAAGCAATACTGCACATAGCAGAAGAAAATGGATACAACAAAAGTGTGGTGTTGAAGAAAATTAGAAAAGCTAAACTAAAGAAAACCATTAAGGAAGCAACCACATTTACTAAAGAAAAAGAAAGCAACAGCATATTCAGTTCATTCACATATTACCCAAAAACATTTAATAAATTTAAAAAGATCTTCAAGGATCAAAATATCACCTTGGCACCTACTAATAGACACTCAATTTTAAAATTGCTAAATTCAAGAACAAAAGATGAAATCCCATCAGTTAACAGATCCAGAATATACCTCATAAGTTGTAAGAATTGTGAAAAATGCTACATATGTCAAACTAAAAGAAATCTAAAAACCAGAGCCAAAGAGCACTTTAGAAACATCAGATTGAAACAAGAAGATAAGTCAGCAGTAGCATTTCATTTTTGGAATGAAAATCATGACATTGATCCAAATCCAAAATTATTAAAAGGAGTGATAAACCAAAATAAATTGACAACATGGGAGAACATATTCATATGGAAAAATAAGGATCGCGTAATGAACTTTGAAATCCCACCAGTAGATAATTTGACAAAAAAGTTCATAGTTCCACCACCAGAGAGAGAGAGAGCAGACAACAGATGCCAGTTGGAAAGAGATTGAAAATGGAGGCGAATGCCTTTGAAACTAGTCTCTCATTAATATAAAAAGTAAGTGACGAGTATCAATAAACCAACTACAAATAGTTTTTGAGATCAAATATGGAAACATTACTAAAATTACAAAAGAAAGCCGTTAGAATAATGGGCTCTTCTTTCTAATATGCGACATGGCGTTTTTTTCGGATTCCTTCACACTTTTTGAGGTTTTTATATACAACCATGATTTTTAATATAATTTCTTTACTTTTTAGTGCAATTTCATGTTGGAGGGCATTCTTTTAACGTTATTGTTTGTTTATTTACTTACTGCGTAATGTAGCCATATTGAAGAATTCAGTGAACTCAAACTATGCTTGTTTCTCCACTGAACGCAATGCTGTCAATAGTCTTACTTGTCCCGAAATTACACTATCTAGCAGACTAACATAAAGTAGTACATAAATTGCACCACATAGCTAACTAAACACTAACATGGTTTGAGCGGGCTAAGTTACCGCCTGGTCAAATTTTGTTACTCATGCACTGCTTTGCACATAAACAATCCTAGGACATGACAATAATGGAGTGCTCTGTAGGAAATACATGTATGTGTTTGTGGACTGTATTGGACTGGTTCGGCTACTGCCGCAAAGTGTGCATAATGTCAAATGACACCAAGTATACTGCAAGGGGGAAAATTGGCAGTCCCGGTCACGTCGTTGAAATAGACGAATTCAAAATAGGACGACGCAAGTTTTATCGTGGGGACTGCAATTAGACTGTAGAGTGTAGTTGCATCCCTCCTGTTGTTGGGGCATATAGTCATCTGCATCTCATTCGTTTCCATGTTGATCATTCCCAAGATCCAGGTGCCCTCTACGACGCGCCCAAGGTGAAACTTGCATCTTCCTATTTTGCATTCGTTGATTTGAACGACGTGGCCGGGGCCGCCAATTTGCCTCCTTGCAGTATACTTGGTGTCATTTGACATCATGTACATTTCGCAGCAGTAGCCGAATCAGTCCTATACAGTCTATGAGCTCATACATGTATATCCTACGGAGCACTCCATTATCGTCGTGTCATAGGATTGTTTATGTGCAAAGCACTGCATGAGTAACAAAATTTGACTGGACGATAGCCTGCTCAAACCATGTTCCTTTGCATACAGACTGCGTCACCTATGTCTGGGGTATTTTTGCAGAGGTTGGCTACAAGTTTTACATATCTTTCTCATTTTGGCTGCAAAGCTAGAACCGGCTGGTCGTTTGCTTGCACATGCATATACGTGCACCTTTGGACATAGAAAATATTCTCTCATCGCACAAAAGAAAGTTTCTCCTAATGGGCTCAAGAAAGTTTCTCCAAATAATGTATCATCTAAACTATAGGATTTCTTGTAGACAGTACTTCAGGGAAAAACAAATTTTTACAGTATTTTCATTATATGTATATAGGGTAATAATTTATGGATTGGGAAAGGATAACTTGAGAAATAGGGATATTCATAATTATAACACATGACACAACAATGATTTTTTTAGACAGGATTTTCAAATAAATAGTAGTATTAAAGATCCAAATGTAATGGCACTGATTTTATGCAATGAACTGCCAAATTCTGTAAAGCAAACTGTCAGAAATACTTTTAAAAAGGAGCTTAAGATTTGCCTAATAAATAAGGCATTGTACATGATTGATGAATTGTAATTCTATTAGCATTTGTATTGTAAGTTGTATATATGCAAATATTGTAATTGTAACTGACAATGTCAGAAACTGCTTTGCAGTCTATTGACAGTAAATGCATTATCATCATTATCATCACCATCATCATCATCATCACCATCCATATATGTGATGATTAGGGTTAGGATTTTTAGGTGCAAATTTCAGATGAAAAAAGGAAGGGAAAAGGTGCTCAAATGGAGTTAAAAAAATGGGGACAAAAAGGTGCTGGTTTACTCACCTAATTCAAAAATTTCTTTTACCTCTAATCTAATTTATTGAATTATAAACAAGTACATCAGATAATCACTTTTCAGAAGAAGGAAAACACCTGAAGCTATACTTCAAAACATTAAGCATCTCTACATGTTTAAAAGTAAGTCTGTTTCTATTAGGAGATAGAATGTCTTTGTAGATGCTAAAACTTCTTTCGACATCCACAGAAACCAGTGGGGCAAATCTTGTATTCACTCAGAATGACAGTTCTACAGATCTGACGAAATCCTCAATGTCTGGATTCTTGTGAAGACTAAACTCAAGTTTGTCTTTGGTAAAGCCATTTAGCTGCTCCCTCACGGAAGTAAAAATAACCCACTATTTCTGCTTTTCAAAACCTTGTTTTTTTATTAGTTTAATAGCTGCAGTCAGGTACTTGTAACTATGGACACAATATAGTTCTGTCTGCAAATTATGTATTTTCTCTGCATTATCTGGATCCAAAGAAAGCACAAACTTTAATTTTGTCAAAATTTTCACACAACTTAGCAGCACACTCGATCCAAGATCCCCAGCGAGTAATGACCAGGAAATTTGGAAGGGGCAGGCCAAGGTTTCCTTGTAGACCAAAACAGGATTTGGAGCTTTCAGCAGAATCTTCAGGGCAGAGATGAACTGGTTTGTGACATCATATTCGTTCTTTATGGATTCACAAACCCTGTGAATGGCATGAACTGAGCATATCACATGCTTCAACTTAGGAAATAAAGGCTTAAAGGCTTAAGTTAATTGATGGAAATTAATCATTTCTTCACACTAGCCTTATGTAAGCTAAGGTTTTTTATAGAGTCAACATGAAAAATTCAGTGCATTGAATTTTTCATGTTGGCGAGACTTGGTTAACAACTGAAACCATGTATGGAGCCTGGTCCATAACCACAAGAAGTTTCCAAACTCAATACCAGCAGGCTAGAGTTTTTGAAAAAAGTTCATAATTGATTGCATTAGTGTACTGGCATTGGCTTTCTGCAGCTCATACATTTTTAACAACATGGGCTTAACTTTCTCCCCTGCTAAGGGAAAAACTAAAGTGTTCAAAACATATCGTTTCATTTAGTCTATGGTTTCATCCATAATGATTCCCACATTGTAATCAGATACTTTCTCCGTGATTCTTTGTATGGTTCTTGGTAAACAGGCTCCATGTAATGTTTTCTTAAAGTACTCTCATTCGGCATTGACATCTTTGTGTATTTTTCAAGAAATCCCTTGAAGGTTGGATGGTTCACCTTATTGAGAGGAATTCCTGCTTGTGTAAGAGCTACACACATTCTTTGTTGATTTCCTTAAAATTTGTACTTTTTGAAGAATGCTGTTGAAATGCATTTCGTAATGGAGGCTGCTGCAATTTGCTTGCCTGAAGAATCTTGTTCATTTGATGGTTACAGCTGGAAATGTGCTGTTTGATGCAATCTTGCTGATGTTTTTCATCTAATTAAATCCCTGAATCGCAAATAGTACATCAAATAGCAGTTCTGTCAGTGTCTTATGAAATCTTGTTTGAATTCCTGAGCCAGTTGAATAAGTTGAGCACTGGACTCCACTGGCATGGTAAAATCTAGTAATACACTTATTTAGTCATGTAACAAAGGCAGTTACACCAGTTCACTTGCTAACTCAATGTGATTGTTACACAGCTCTTCAGTTATTGTCCACACTCTTATATAACACTGCAACAATTACTAGAATGTTCTCATTCATGCTGGAACTGCAGTCTCAGCGATTTCTAG